>BLSH010379081.1:181746-192528 GCA_018402905.1 Glandirana rugosa | reverse complement strand
AAACTGCTCAGTCAGCACACTACCCGAGGTGTTATCGCCTCTTAGGGAATTACTTAAACGCTATTTTCAATCGCTTCGGGTGTTTGGAAACTTGAGGGAAGGACAGTCGACCACGCCCGGTAAGATCCTATCAACTCTGGAAAACTCCTAGGTACACTTACGGGCTCCACCTTTACTAATTGGGGTCTGTCACGTACGACCCAACGAGTTTGTTTGTGAAAAGGCGGAACCGTATATTCGGCACGACGGCTTCTGCGGGTTCTTGGAACCGCTGCACGGACGCTACAAGAAGGTTCCTTCACCTTTTTTAGTTTTATAGCAGGTTTATCTGTTAGTGTTTTTCTAGTTTCTTTTTGTGATTGTCTATTTGGACGATATTTTGATTTTTTCCACTTCCTTGGAAGAACATCGCAGGCACGTCGCCAAGGTTCTTGGGCGTCTTCGGCAGCACGGCTTATATGCCAAGGCGGAAAAGTGTTTGTTTGAGCAACCCAGCATGCACTGTCTGGGGTTAATCATTTCCACCTCGGGCATTCACATGGATCCTCAAAAGGTCTCAACTATCCTAGAATGGCCCGCACCAGCTGACAGGAAGGGAGTTCAAAGGTTTGTGGGCTTCGCTAACTTTTATCGCAAATTCATTAAGGGATTCTCCGCTATTGTGGAGCCCATCACACGACTGACTCGTCAAAACACCCGATACCATTGGTCACCGGAGGCTCAGACCGCGTTTCAGAAGCTAAAGTCCCTGTTTACCTCCGCACCCATTCTGAAACACCCAGACCCAGCACTACCGTATGTCCTGGAAGTGGACGCCTCGGAAACGGCAGTAGGGGCTATTCTGTCTCAATGCCAGGGCACCAAAGCCTTGCTTCATCCAGTAGTCTTTTTCTCCAGGAAATTAACCGCCCCGGAGCGGAATTATGATGTGGGAGATAGGGAACTACTGGCGATCAAATCGGCTCTCGAGGAGTGGCGATACTTGCTGGAAGGTGCTTCTCATCCGATCCTTATCTTCACGGATCATAAGAACCTGGAGTATCTCCGAACAGCAAAGAGACTGAGGCCCCGACAAGCTCGTTGGGCCCTGTTCTTCTCCAGGTTCAATTTCCATCTGACCTTTCGCCCAGGTTCTAAAAACAGCAAGCCCGATGCCCTTTCGCGGATGTTTACAGAGCCAGGCAATACCACCCCACCTGACACCATCCTCCCGGCACGGAACTTTCTCTTATCCGATGAAGACCTACTCTCTCAGATCCGTCGGGTGCTGGCCAGCGCCACGGACAACAGGGATACCCGACTCACTATCAGAGATGGGCTGTGGTGGTTTGGGCAAAAGATGTTCATCCCAGCAAATCTACGTCTCAAAATTTTGGGTCGGTGTCACGACCATAAATTGGCCGGACATTTCGGAGCTCGGAAAACCGCTGAGCTCCTCTCATGGTCGTTTTGGGGGCCGAACATTTCTGAAGACTGTAGGAAATATGTTGGTGCCTGTCCTGTCTGTGCCAGGAATAAAACCGATAAGGCCAAAGCCTGGGGTCTTCTAAATCCTCTTCCCATACCTGAAAGCCCGTGGTCGCAGCTAGCAATGGATTTCATCGTGGAACTTCCCCCGTCCGAGGGCTTTTCCACCATCTTTGTAGTGGTTGATCGCATGACCAAGATGGCACACTTTATCCCCATGAAAGGAACTCCCTCTGCGGCGGAAACGGCCGACACATTTATTAAAGAAATCATCCGACTCCATGGTGTACCCAACAACATAGTACCTGACCGGGGAGTCCAATTTACTTCCAAGTTCTGGAGAGCATTATGTGCAGGATTGGAGATAGAGCTATCGTTTTCCTCCGCTTATCATCCACAGACGAATGGCCAGACTGAGAGGACAAATCAGACTCTCGAACAATATCTGAGATGTTTTTCATCGTTCTCTCAGGATGATTGGGTTGCACTGTTGCCGGTGGCCGAGTTTGCTTACAATAACACCATTCACTCGGCCACCCAGCAGTCCCCATTTTGGGCCAACTACGGGTTTCACCCCACCTTTTTACCCGATTTAAACCCGGAAGGGACCGTCCCAGCAGCTCAGGACATCTCTAGCTTCCTCCAGAAAAAATGCAAACTCCTGCAGGAGACCCTTGCTAAATCTCGGGAAGTGAACAAGGAGGCCTACGATAAGAGAAGGCGGGGGGAATTGGAACTCCAACCAGGCGACCGCGTCTGGCTATCTACCAAAAATTTAAAATTGGCTTGCCCCTCCAAAAAGTTGGGCCCAAGATTTCTGGGACCATTCCCAGTTAAGAGGAAGATAAACCGGGTGGCTTTTGAACTGGACCTGCCTTCTTCTCTCCGGATCCACCCGGTTTTCCATGCTTCACTGCTGAAGCCCATGATCCTGGACACCTTCTCAGGTCGGAAGGTGGGTCCTCCAGACCCCGTCCTAGTTAACGGAGAGGAGGAGTTCGAGGTGGAAGCCATCTTGAATTGTTGCCGGAGAGCTGGGGGAACCCAGTATCTAATCAAGTGGAAGGGGTTCGGCCCAGAGGAGAACTCCTGGGAACCTGAAGAAAAAATCCACGCCCCCGGACTTATCCAGGCATTCAAGAGAAATCGCCAGAGTGGTGATACCCGGTAAAGGCATCCGGAGGCTGCCCCTTGGGGGGGGCAATGTTAGGAAAAGGAACAAGTTTTGCTGTTTTTTGACGTTTCCGCGGTGGCGCGCGCTCCCGTGCGCGTTCACGCGCGCCTGAGCGTGCCCGCGTGCGCATGCGCGCCCGTGCGCCCGTGCGCCCGCACGCGCCGGAAACGGCGCCAAACGGGCCAATTTAAACCTGGAGACCCTGGAGACAAGTGCTGCTCGTTCTACAGCGTTCCCGACCTGTGAGCCCCAGCCTCTGATACCTGTTCCTGTGTTGTTCTGCCTCCTGTTTGACCCGGCTTGTCCCGACCTGTTGTCTGCTACCTGCTCTGACCCCGGCTACCCACGACCATCCGATTGCCTGCTCCTGTGTACCTTTGCTGCCCGCCCGTGTAACGAACCTTGCTTTGACTCTGACTACTCTCTTGCCTGATCCTTTGTACCTTCTTGCCTGCCCGTTGCCGACCCAGCCTGAACGACCATCCTTCTACCTGCACGCCTCCTGGAGCTTCGCTACATCATCGGTGACCCTCCAGCCCTCGTGCCATCCCACACTCTTGGGCCTCTGTCCCCACTACCAGGGGTCCTTGAATTGGGTGCGCAAGAGCGGTTGTTCCCTGCACAAGACAGACTCCACCGTCAGGTATGTGACATTATCCTTATAAAACCATCTCCTACTTCATTAGGGAGAGGTTCCTGTTGGTGCTCTGAGGGAGAGTTTATCGTTCTAAAACCATCTACTACTGCATTAGGGAGGGATTCCTGTTGGTGCTCTGAGGGAGAGTTTATCGTTCTAAAACCGTCTACTACTGCATTAGGGAGAGGTTCCTGTTGGTGCTCTGAGGGAGAGTTTATCATTCTAAAACCATCTACTACTGCATTAGGGAGGGGTTCCTGTTGGTGCTCTGAGGGAGAATTTATCGTTCTAAAACCGTCTACTACTGCATTAGGGAGAGGTTCCTGTTGGTGGTCTGAGAGAGAGTTTATCGTTCTAAAACCATCTACTACTGCATTAGAGAGAGGTTCCTGTTGGTTCTGTGAGGGAGAGTTTATCATTCTAAAACCGTCTACTACTGCATTAGGGAGAGGTTCCTATTTGTGCTCTGAGGGAGAGTTTATCGTTCTACAACCATCAACTACTGCATTAGGGACAGGTTCCTGTTGGTGCTCTGAGGGAGAGATTATCATTCTAAAACCGTCTAGTACTGCATTAGGGAGAGGTTCCTGTTGGTGCTCTGAGGGATAGTTTATCATTCTAAAACCATCTACTACTGCATTAGAGAGAGGTTCCTGTTGGTGCTTTGAGGGAGAGATTATCGCTCTAAAACCATCTACTACTGCATTAGGGAGAAGTTCATGTTGATGCTCTGAGGGAGAGATTATCGTTCTAAAACCATCTACTACTGCAATAGGGAGACGTTCCTGTTGGTGCTCTGAGGGAGAGATTATCGTTCTAAAACCATCTACTACTGCATTAGGGAGAGGTTCCTGTTGGTGCTCTGAGGGAGAGTTTATCGTTCTAAAATTAGAATAAACTTCTAATATATCAAACACATAAAGGATAGACCCAAACCTATATCATGTGTATAGATAGCAGCGCTACTGACACCATACACTGTGATGTCAATTTTCCATACAAGTAAACACCATATTGTTAAACAGTAATAAAAGGTCCATAAGTGCATTCTTTGGTGAAGCCTTCATGAATACCGCACACCATCACCACACCGCGTGAGAGACCGGGGTTTCCCCCTATTTGGAGAGACTCACCAAATGGCTCCGTGACAGTTAATGCTTTATAGTGTTTCAAGCCTATGCCGCTGTGCATTGGCTAAGATAATGCTTAAAAACATAGTGCATTACCTTTAAAATACTTTATTTTAACTCCATGCAAGGAAATCCCCCCTCTTAAGAAATGCACTTACAAAAATCCCAATAAAAATCAGCATAAAACAATAATGATGTGACAGTAGGGTCGGTCAGGGCGAACCCTTTCACCGCTAGATGTATCCAATCACGAGCGATATTTGGAAATATTTGGGGATGATGTTGGACTTTTGTCTTATGCACAACTACTACTGGTACGGGGGCAAGTTCTACACTCAAAGGAGGGGCGTGGCTATGGGCACGAAGTTTGTGCTCAGCCTAGCTAACCTCTTTATGAGTGAGTGGGAGGACAGGTCCATTTATTCCAGAGGTACAGAGGAGTTGGTGTTCTGCAAAAGATATATTGATGTTCTATTCTTTATATGGAGAGGTACAGAAAGCTCACTGATGGAGCTCCTTCAAGAACTCAATAACAATACCAGTAACATTAAGTTGGAATCCCGCTGGAGTAAGGAGCAGGTAGACTATCTGGACCTTACAGTTATGTTGAGGGATAACGAGTTGACTACTAAGGTGTTCTTCAAGCCAACAGACCGGAATAGCTTTTTAGCTATTCAAAGTCGACATCATCCGGTCTGGCTGAGGAACATTCCAAAGGGTCAACTCATGAGAGTACGGAGAAATTGCTCCAGTGATGTTGATTTTTTTTTCAGCCACCTGAAGTAATTAAAAGTTGCTTCCTTGATAAAGGTTATTTGTACTCGGAGTCTTAACGCACCTGGACGGGGAAGCCACCATAATGAAATGGCAGTGACCTGAGGCGTGCCGTGGTCACAAGGTCAGTATGCCTAAAAGAGGGCATACCTAGTAAGTAGAAGATTTAAAGGGCTTGGGAGGGTGGTGGAGCTCTTCCGGTAGAAGCGCGGCCCCTTCAGGTAAGAGGCTGGGTATATATCACCCAGACTCCTCCTACAAATGCAGGCTGACATGCTGTCAGCCTTACTATTTGTACTCGGAGTCTTAACATACCTGGACGGGGAAGCCACCATAATGAAATGGCAGTGACCTGAGGCGTGCCGTGGTCACAAGGTCAGTATGCCTAAAAGAGGGCAAAAAGAAACAATTAGGATGCCAGAAAGAGTTTATTGGGTTATCTCATTATTCTGCCAACAAAGCACATGCCCGTGACATTTCTACAAATGGTTCAGGTATATATCTAGAGTAACAAAAGGAATTCCATCTGCCTAGTCTTCTGATAATGTGGGCCGGCACTCCCTGTCGTGAAGCGGTCGATGCTGCTCCGATCCGGAAGGAGTGACCAGTGTAATGTTTGGGGTTCACATTCAGTCTAGCTAGCAAGATGCGTATGTGTTTGATGAATTGTGTGGTTCTAAGGGGAGATTTAGGAAATGGCAGCAATTTACCTTCTTCCGACGACCCCTTGAGGTGTGACATAAGGTTATCTAGCACTGTGACGGGACAGCAGGCTGTGCCTGTCTTGAAATAGAGAATGGTGGTGCCTGCCCCCAGTTGTTGGGTCTTGCTGACTTCTAGCTTTAGTCTGAAATGGTCTTGGTGTCTCGTTAGCTGTCTGACTGATAATGTACGTGAGCCGTCTCAGAAACCCGTAGAAGGCTAAATAAATGGCCGCTTTGATGACCGCGCTAGCTTGGTTTCCGAAAGGTGCGCCAGAGAGCATGTCTGACATGCTGCGGAACAACTCCCCCGTTACCGGAAGCCTGCATGTTGCTGTAGGTGGGTTGTTTTTCTGAATTCCTTTGAGAATGGCCTTGATAGGATGAGCTGTAAACAAGGATGGCATGTTCGGCTGTTGCAAAGAAAAGAAATGTTGAATACCCGCTAGATAAGCCTTTATAGTACCGTGGGATAATTTAAGTTTGAAATGGCAAAAGGAAATGAATGCCAGCATGTATTCCACGCTGAACTGGTTAGGTTGGGGGTGCTGGATGGTAAAGGCCTGAAATGTCTGCCAAGCGGTTTTGTAGGCTTTTTTGGTGTTGGCCGAGAGGGAATCTGAAATGAGTCCCCTCGCAGCCGCCTGAAGTGAGCTTAGTCCATCCGTAGTAGGGAAAGATCGGGGCATGGGGTGGCACTGATGTCTGCCTCTGGCATCTGCTGGAAAAACAGGGAAAAGTTGAACCATGACAATGCATCGGCCGCCACGTTGTTACAACCCTCTAAAAAACTGCAATTGATGTGGAAATTCCCCTGTAGCGAGAGCCACGTTAGCCTGCATAGGAAAGACATGATGACTAGGGAATTGGATCTGCCTTTGTTTATGATTTCTACTAATGCCTGGTTATCTGTGATGAATGTGACCGTGAGGCCTGCCCACAAGTGACCCCAGACCTGAGCACTCGCCACTATGGGGTAGATCTCGAATAGTGCCGAAGTTTTGTGGAAACTTGGGATGGACCACACCTCCTCTGGCCATGGGCCCGCCATCCAGTGGGTCTCGAATATGGCCGAGAAACCCCCGGAGGCTGCCGCGTCCGATGTCACCCTTGGGGATGACTCGGATGCAGCCGGGATGAACATCGCAATACCTTTCCAATGACACAAAAAATGGTCCCACATGCTGAGATCTGGCAAAGATGCTGCGTCCAGTCTGATACGAGAATCCGAGTCCGGAGCTGAAGGCAACAATGCCAATAGCCTGGACACGAACGCTCTGCCCTGGGGAATGATCCTCATTGCAAAGTTTAACATGCCCAAGAGGGATTATAATTCAAGTCTGGAACATATTTGAGAAACGCTGAATGTGTGAATGCGTTCTCTGATCCTGGCCAACTTGTCAGCTGGCAAACTGGCCTGCATCAGCTGAGTGTTTAACCTGATGCCCAGGAAAACGAATTCCCTAACTGGACCTTCCACCTTATTCTCTGCCAGCGGGACACCTAGTGCTCCAAATACCGCCACCAACTTGCGCAGGTCGGTGGGGGTTTGTTTGGCACCTTCGATCAGAAGGAAATCATCCAGATAATGGATAACCTCCTGGCAGTTCCCCAGATGGGATAAGATCCAGCTGAGGGCCTGTGCGAAGGTGTCAAATAACCAGGGGCTGCTCTTTGAACCAAAGGTGAGCCTGATGGCGAAATAATAAAACTCCCTTCATTTGATCCGTGCCACTGCCATAGTGTGGGGTGGATTGGCAGCAGTTTGAACGCATCAGAAATGTCGGCTTTGGAAAGCTATGCCCCCGAGCCTAGGCTGATGATACATTGGATGGCCTGATCCACTGAAGCGTATTTTAGAGAGAATTCCTCGGAAGGAATCAAAGAGTTCAAACTGGGTACCTGGGAAGAATGAGGGGCCGACAAATCATAGATTAAACGTAATTTATTGTTGAATTTGCCTCTGACCACACCAATGGGATTTATCCTCCAAAACACGAACGGGGGTGATGAGAAAGGCCAAATGACAAAACCTTTGTCAACTTCTGCTTGCAGTAATGAGTCGACCGCTACCATGTTGGTACTGGCTGATTTCAGGTTGGGGCAAGCGAAATTCTGCTGAGGGAGGGTGATGAACCCTGTGTGGAAGCCTTCTGTGAGACCATTAATCAAAAATTCCTTGATTGTGGGTGACGGATGATCCGACAGCCAGGTGCTCAACAATGGGACGTTCACCTTAGTTAAGAGCCGGCGACTTTCTTGAGTGCGCATGTTGACTTGGGGTGGGCCCTGAAGCAGTTAATGCAAATGTGAAGGAGCCGGCATTGATTGTAATTGCAAGACCCCAGATTGTAATTTTTACATATCTGGGCCTTGCCTAAGTAATGGATGGGTCGACCAAGTTTGTCCACTTGATTGAGACCACTGTGAGCCGAAGACCCGCTTGGGCCTGGTTTGAGCATGCCTGGTAGTGAGAAAGACTCAGCATTGGGGAACCAGGCAGTAGTGTGTGCTGAGGACTGGCAATTCACGCAGACTGGAGCTTTAAGTCCTGCGAAATGCCTACAGAATATCTCAGTGTCCATGCTACCCCAAGACATGGTCACCTGATACTGGCTGAACATTGCTGCTGCCTTTGCCGAAAAAGCGCGGTGATAGTCAAAAAAGCTGGAACCGCCGTACTTGTGACCTAACTCTACAACCGCAGAACCCCAGCTAGTACCTGCCGTTGCTGGTCCCTGGTTGGGCACAGAAGGATTTCCTGGCACCTGAGGGGTTCCTGTGGCCGTTACTGGTGGGGGTATGGCGGGACGATTCTCCAGCGCTGTCACTCTATCCCTCAATTCCTGACCAGAAGTGAGTAAAGAACTCAAAGTCCCCTGAATCTGAGCCAGGGAGGCAACCACCGACCGTAGGGTTACTTGCCCCGCATCAGACCCTGAGGTCCTGGGAAAGAGGAGTCTGTATAATTCGACCTTTCGGGCTGAGACCGGATAAGAAATACCCCTTGATTGCAGTTCGGCCATCAGCTTGGGGATGGTCCAGGCTCTCAAGGACGAAGGTTCCCCGTGATCCGAGCTCCTGGTTGGCGATGACGAGTTGGATACGTAATCCCTGATGTCGTCTGCTTGAGACATGACCTGTGAGATGGAGTACGAGAGAAGCGTTGATGCTGAGAAGGAACCTGAAAAGTTGATGTGCCCTGCCCCCTGCGTGCGGTAGTCTGCGTGCATAAGGTGTTGAGGGTTAGAAATGAGCTGTTACCGTCAGCACGTGGAGGTGGGCACAGATGCTGTGCAAGGCGGCGGTTACCAGCGTGAGTACGATGAAAGTGGAATACCGCGTGATGTGTAAACACCTCAAGAGAAGCGGACCTGCCTTCACAAGTAATGGTGAAGACTCGTGTTGTGAAATTGATGTGATGCCGTGACTGAACCCCTTGCCTGCCGGGCTGCGAAATGGCTAATGGCCTGGAGAGAAGAGAGAAAAAAAACAACTTCTTTACGTACCAATCTGGGTCCATGAAACCGGCGCTCGATTTGTCCGCGTCCTGGTGAAAAAGGTGAACTACCTGCCGGAGTATCTGTGTCCACTGGCTTCCTATTTATGCGTATGGAACTGAAAGAAGAAAGAAGAAAGAACAGACAATGGCTACTGCCAGAGTATGCCTTTTATATATTTCCTCTCCTTCCTCCGTGGCCCTGTGGTGGGCGGAAGGAGCCTGACATGAAATAACGACCCTGGCCGAAATGAAATGAGGGCCCCTTTTTTTTTTTAAATGATGTGCTACTCATTCCTCTGTGGCCCTGTGATGGGCGGAAGGCACATGAAATGATTGAAATGTGGCCTAGTGAGATGCGTGATATGGGTGAACTGCCGTGATCCGGAATGTGAGGCGTGACCGCTGAACCGATGAGGGTTTTTTTTTTTTGTCAATGTGCCTCTCCTTCCTCTGAGCCCTGCGGAGGCTGAAGGAACCTAAAATGTTTGAAAAGAAGCCTCAGCGAGAGGCATGAAATGAGTGAGAGTCGCTGAGCGTGGCGACTATGTATTTTTTTTTTTTCCTCTGAGGCCCTGGTGGGCGGAAGGAACCTGGACTGAAATGATTGAGGACAACGTGAGTGGGACACTGATCGACCTGCCCCCCGGCGAGATGCATGCGCCAATTGGGTTGCCGCACCTGAAATGTCTGAACTGACGTGCTGACCCTTCCCCATGGGCCCTGTGGTGGGTACAGAGCAGAGGAACCGCAGAGACGCCCCCCGCAGATGGGGGGTAGGACAGATAAACTGCCTGCTGGATTCCCATCAGGTGCCCTGTCCAGGACTCCCAGGGGCCGGGAGCTGCGGGATCTATCATGACTATTGAGTCAAGTGGCTGCATGCTGTGCCCCAACTGACCCCCGTCCCCCGGGCAGTGTATGTGAATATATATATATATATATATATATTTTTTTTTTTTTTGATGGTGAGCAGGCTGCATTGATACTGCAACCTGCCTCTTTTTTTTTTCTTTTGCGCCGTCCACCTATCTTGTTCATCGGCAGACCACCGCTCCCCTCAGCCTTGTGATCTGCCCATCACCTGACAGACCTGCGCCCATACCCCCCGTGTATGTGACGGGCCCCCTGCCCCCAGTCAACCCCGTGTCGTACGTCGGTGAACTGAGTTATCAGTACTATCTAGGGCGTCGAGGGCCGGGGACCCTCAGGACCTGTCCCGTGGACTACCCTTAGGTCGTCCGTCAAATAGACAGGATGGGGGGTAGACGCCCCCCGCAGAGACGCCAAGGAGACGAGACATGGGTGGTGTCCCGGGTACCCCTTCCCAGTCGTGCAGTCAAGTCTGTAAAGTCCACGCCGTTGGGTTAACCGCGTACGTAGAGCGGCCCCCCGTCCAG
>BLSH010379081.1:167412-181736 GCA_018402905.1 Glandirana rugosa | reverse complement strand
TGATCTGCAACTCAAAGCAGCGGTATGTGAAATCTCTAATTTCTGCTATCTGTCCTCAGAGCAACAGCACAGACAGCAGTAGTAAAGTAATCTATCTCAGGATGCAGGATCAGGTCTTAAAATGTCTCAAATCTGTCCCTCAAGCTTTCAGCTTCCTTTCCCTACACTAACCCAAGGAGCATGTGACTGCAGCACTGTGACTCCAGCTTATAAAGAGGCTGGGTCACATGATGCACTGGCCAATCACAGCCATGCCATTAGTAGGCATGGCTGTGATGGCTTCTAAGGGAAACCAGTGAAACGCTTGTTGATTGGCTGCCCTGCAGCTTCTCAACACGTGGAGTAAAATAGCAGAACCCCGGACCGAACCCGAACTATTTTTGAAATGTCCGGGTCCGGGTCTGTGCCACGGACACCCGAAAGTTCGGTACGGACCCGAACGTTACAGTCCGGGTTCGCTCAACACTAGAAAGGACTGCAGATAACCGGCAAGTCTGTTTACATGTGATTGGACACAGCTGATCACATGGTAAAGGGCCATTGTGTTTGGCCCTTTACTGTAATCTGTGATCAGCTGCATCCAAAGGACACGGTGGTCACAGAACATGGCCAATGCATGTCCCTGAGGGCATGCGGGAGGCGGGGTTCTGGAAGGATGTCCATGGATGCCCTATCAGAATTTGAGTACCACACTGTAGCCATCTTTTGGCTATAGCGTGGTTGGGAAGTGATTAAATTACTCAACTTGCTGATGCCTTTTCTGCTCTGTCCACCAAGCACTGAGAGTGAGCAGGATTCAGCCAATAGAGTGACAGCAACCTGATTGTCTTTCATTATACAAATAGGTCTGTGAGAGAGGCAGCATGGAGGCCATCAAGTACTCAAGTCAGGAACAACAATGGACTACAGCCCAGTGGGTTAAGTGGTTAACATTTTCACCTAGCAGCACTAAGGTCGTTGGTTCATTTCCAACCACGACACTACCTGCACGGAATTTGCATGTTCTCCCTGTGCCTGCGTGGGTTTCCCCCTACACTCCTAAAGCATGCTGGTAGGTTAATTGTCTCTAGTATGATTATGTATGAATGGGAATTAGGGATCTTAGAATGTAAGCTCCTTGGGGGCAGGGACTGATTTAAATGGACAACATATAAAGTGTTGTGAAAATTTACACTGCTCTATAACTACCTGTAATAATTAAATATAGTAGGAAATTGGAGTTGGGGGCATTATATATACTCAGCCCTTCCGGGTATGTTGAGGTGATACAGGGTGCTTGTCTCATTCAGAGGAAGCTAGATTATCAGTTTCCTTAGAGGTTAATTTTCAGAGGCTTTATAGAGACTTGCGAGGGATGAATTTTCTAATCCTGGGTCCAAGTTTTGTATACAATCAACACACTGGTATGTGCAGGGTTTTTATTAGAGGCGCAACTATGATTCAGGGTTCCACCCCCACGAGCAGAGGACTTGGCTCAGGAGGGCTCCACTAGACATGTGCATGGCCAAAAAATGTGTTAGTTTTTGCCTCATTCATTTTTGGGTTTTTTTCGGGGATTCGAAAATTTCGGAAATCCAAAATTTGAATATTCAGAATTCGGAAATTATGAAGTCGAAAATTTGGAGAAATTCAAAAAGTTGGAAATTCGAAAATCCGAAAATTCTAAATAATAACTAAGTAATAAGTAACTATTAAATTATAACATAACATTATAACTGCCAAATTTTAAAGGAAATTCCAATATCTATAATTTAATAGTTAGTAATAGTTACGTTATTATTAGTTAGTTATTATTTCAGATTTTCAAATTATCAGGTTTTCAAATTTTCACATTTTTGAATTTCCAAATTTTCGAATTTCGGATTTTCCAATTATCCGATTTTTAAATGTCCAAATTCACGAATATTCGGAAAAGTTCAAATTTTCGGAAATTCAGATTCGTCCAAATGAATGAATTTGGCAAAATTCGTTAAAAAAACAAATTCAGAATGAAACGAATTGCGCATGTCTAGAAACCACCTCGGAAACATTTGGGAGCCAGTGCAGCAGATGTTTACTTCATTACGCTAGAGCTCTCCCTTTTGAGACTGGTTATCTGCGGACTGCAAGGGGGATATGTCAAATTTGGCAGGAGAAGATCAGAATGGATCGATTCAGAGAAGGAATGAAGCAAAAGCAGGGAGATTTTTGCACTGCAGGTCCTCAGGTACAGATTCCTTTCCAGCAATGAGTGAGAAGCACAGTAGTGACAACAGCAAATCTTTCTCCAGCTCCTAGATGATCTTGCAAAGCAAATATACAGTTTTGTATGTTAGGTACAAGAGTGTTTTGCAATTTTTCAAGGCAAAAGATTCATGTTGCAGGGTACTGCTTAGGGAAAATGAACTTTGTAAATGTTTCCTATAAGATGGCACATTTTCATGCATGCACTTCAAATGATGGATAATTGTAACACTCGTATGTATTTATTGTCTCTTACAGAGATCACAGAACTCTAACAATGCTTTTACCTACCTTTCTCACGAGAAGAGCAGTAATGTCTTTGTTCAGACATCATTTATGGTCAGCATCTTTTTCCTGGCTTGACATGCTGGCTACTACCTGCCTGAAGACATCATTCTCCCAGATTGAAAAAAATAAAAATACCAATGCGCTACTAGGAACAGAAAGGACCAGACTGGATGGCCGCACTCCTGTACAATAACTTTATTCTTGGTCAGAATGCAGCATACAATGTACAGGTGATCTACAATGGACAGCTGATGGGTTTCACACCAACAGGGGCTTAGTCATGTGGCTATGACTAAGCACCCTTTGGTGTGAAATGTGTCAGTGGTCCATTGTAGTTCACCTGTACACTGTATGCTGACCAAGAATAAAGTTATTGCACAGGAGTGCGGCCATCCAGTCTGGTCCTTTCTGTTCCAATGCACCTGCTTGCAGGCAATGCCCCATCCGCATTCCGGGGATAGAGGTTGAAGCAACTTGGTTTTTGAGTTACCTGGAGCGACGCTAATCTCATTATTACCAATGCACTACTAAGTGTGACAGTAGGGACATAAGAGTAGATGAAATAAAATAAAACAAAAGACACAGCTGCCGATTCTTATAGTGTCACCACATATAATAATCGAATAAATAAAATAATGGAACAGTGCTAAATCTAAAAAGTGAAAATACATAGATATGCAAGCATGTAACTGAAATATACCTTACTTGTTTGTGGAAATCAGCACTGTGTAACAAATAAATGTGCAGTATAAACACAAAAATTGAATAATGTGCAAACACTCAGCAAATGATGCATAGAGTCCAGTAATAATAAAATAAAATATAGGGATAGAACAAAATGTAATAAATCCAAGTCCAGTGCAAAAATAATGATGAAACCAAAAATAAAAGTATATTTTGATACATAAATGAGATCCAATAAAAATCAAATAGTGATGCCAAATGGTGTTCTATCCCAACAATCGATTATCCACCAATGTGTGCAGTGGCCGCTCATCTTATAGTAGATAACAATGCTGGGGGGCGTGGCCAGCAGCGGAGGAAGACGGACGCAGGTCTCAGAGCTCCGCTCTTCCAGGAGAAGAAAACAGCTCGATACCGAGATTTTCAGACGAAGCGGAGAGTGGACCGGAGCACAAGGAGCGGGAGACAAGCCTGGGTAAGCCAATCCACCTCCATCCCAGCACGCTGAGCAAAAAATAAACCTATAATCCACCACCTCTGGACTGCCTTGATCAGTCCACCTAGCATTACTGCTTTTTGGGAACCGTCAGAGCCCGAGATCAGATTTGAGAGACACTATAACCAAGCCTTTACAAGTGCACCGGGCGCCATATTGAGGCCTATCCCTTCAAATTGCTCAGGCACTCCGCTCCTGCATCCGTCCAACATAAAGGTCCTTGCCACCACTCTAGCCCTCTCACCTGTCACCCTGCCCCGGTCTGTTACGGGCTTTTGTACCTCCAACACTGTGAGAACACAAACGAGGCCTAGCAGTAGCCGCGAAGCCCGGGACTAAATTTATGAGGTCCCCCACAGACTTCCTCAGACGCGGCACAGACCAATAGAGCGGGACCTCCCAACAACCTTCTGAGGGGCAATCACATTTAAGAATACCCTCCAACAATCTATTTAACTTTACAGAACTCATTTTGAACTGACAACTTAAACAACCCTCACCTCTCACCTCAGACCCATACACATCTTACCCCTCTTGCTGTCTCTCACCCCAACCAAGGATGGCTGCCTAATTTCAACACTTCTGTGGATAGGAGCTCCATACTCCTCTCACTAGGGACTCATCACTTGGCAAATCAAAATAAACAAAAAATGGGGAAAAATGAACAAATTTCTCAACAAGCCTGCAAAGACTCTATTCCCCAAACATCGGGCAACATCCCAGCAATGTTCAGGATGGCGAGAGGTGAGAATCGTGCAAATTCAGAAATGGAGTGCGAGAATAACACCGGCACAGCCTCAACCCACACAATTACCCCCCCACCAATCTCTCTGAACCAACCACTTAATCTCGGGGACCTACACGCTGTAGCGGCAGATATAAAAGCCACTCTTACTGCAGCAATTGCAGACCTCAAAGCAGATATCCACGCAGTCTCCACTAGAATTGGAGTGGTCGAACAAACTGCCACACGCCATACAGCAGCGATCAGGCAATTACAAAGATCAACAGATTCCAACCTTTCCCACATCATAGAAATACATAGACATCTCGAAGACCTGGACAACCGCGGCAGACGCCACAACATACGTATCAGGGGTATCCCCGAATCCGTGGAGCAACATCAAATTGAACAAACAGTCTCCGGCTTGTTCAACGACCTCCTGGAGAGACCAGCAGATTCCCCTATAGAGATGGAAAGAATTCACAGAGCACTAAGACCTAAAGGAAGAGACTCTGACCCTCCTAGAGACATCATCTGTTGTCTGGTTAACTTTCCTCTCAAAGAAGCCATTCTTAGGAAAGCACGTGAGCGTAACAGAGTACAACTTAATGGCATGGACATCAAGCTATTCCAGGACCTCTCCAACATTACCTTAAATCACAGAAGAGCTCTAAGACCTTTACTAGACCAACTCCGAAGTAGGGGTATCCCCTACAGATGGAAATTCCCCTTCTGTTTATCAGCAACATGGAGGGGCCACTCCGCATATCTCCGCACTCCAGGCGACCTTCAGGCATTTTGTGAAGCTCTAAACATGCCTCTAGTTGAAGTCCCAGAATGGTACAGCTCATTTTCCATTGCGGACAATTGGATTGAAGTAGCAAGTGACAGCACCCCCAGAGCGCAAAGGCATCGAGATAGAAGACGCAGAAACTCTTCAAATTCCCCATCACTTAATCACAACCGCAGAGACGAGAACCACAGAAGCCCAGGCGCTTCCCCTCCTCGCAGAAGAGACCGCATTGAAGGTTAAATTACTCGCATTGAATGCAGTAGAGATTACTCAATGGCTCGTTGTATTTCAACACGAACATGTTCTCTTGACAAGGTACCCCACTAAAGTTCAGTGTTTACCCTGGGGCTTCCTCCCCCCCCCCCAAAAAAAAAAAAAAAAAAAAAAAGGGGGATATTGCTATATAGAATACTTCACATCTTAGGGCACTGCCATAACCAGGAACTCTTGTTACTTAAGACAATCACTTTTTTTGGCCATGACTCGGTGTTAAAAATACCCATACTGCTTAAATTACAAAGAACACCTAAACCCATCCTACTCAGGCCCAGACTTACAGTAATACCACTCATAAGCTTTTGCCCTAATAGTTCCATACCAAATACGTTTGAACTTTTAAGGGGTAGGATACATCCCTAGGTAAACTGTCTCCAACTCCGAAGAAGACATATGTATCCCCCACTTAACCTTCAAAAGAGACTGCCCCTATACCCGGGTAAACCACAACCAAATGTTCTACAGTTACCTGTATTGTATTGTTTCTTAACATTTGTTCTCTCTATAGTAATCAGACAGCTTTATGGACTCCTCTCATGATACTACAGAGAATGTAACAAAAAGTCGTTTATCCTTGAGGTCATGTGAGTGTTTGATGTTCTGCCATATTTTTGCTCATACTATGTATTTCCTAAAAGCTGAAAGGTTGTATTATTATTGCAAATATCCGGGCTCCCGGCGGGGCTTCGAGATTCCGGGCACTGTCTTAGGCGGTCCCGGGAACACCAATGCCCCGGCGTCGGACTCCATATTCCTTACGGTATAGTATTATACACTATTGCCTAAAAATCTCGGGCAACACTTGGACCACAGGTAAAATTCCCCAAATAACCAATAGGAAAGCACACCTAGCTCCCCAACATTCTTCTAACTACACCGATTTGCCCCTTTAAATTTAAGGGTATTTTACTAGTTCCCTAGTACACATTTTTCTTGTTAACCCAGCTCCAAATCCACAGGCATGCTTCCAGAAACCTCCGCCACTAGACTTATCCCCCAAACAGAGAGATTTCTACTTCTCTCTTGACCATACCGGACTTCCTTCCCCTTCCCCTACCTAAGGAGGAATAGCAGGCCTACACCCTCCTCCGGAAAGAACTCTTTATTGTATCACTTCAAACCCCCCCCCTTTTTTCTTCACCTCCACAATACCTTCCTGAGCACTTCATAATCCCACCTTACTACTCTCCCTAACCTGCCTACCCCCCTTTCCCTTTTTCCTCTTCCCTTTTCTGTACTCGCTCTCCCTTTTTTCTTCTTTTTCTCTTCTCTCCCTCACCCGGCCTCCTCCCCAGGTCGCCACATCCACTTGCCGATTCAGCCCACTAAAGGAATCTCAACAAAAACCCCCAAACTAACATAAAAACAATCATGTCACAACCTAGTACTCAAAATATGCCTACCAAGTTAAGAATAGTCTCCATCAATGCCAAGGGACTAAACATCCCGGAAAAACGCTCTCTTTTACTAAGAGAAGGAAGCAAACTGAAAGCTGACATACTCTTAATACAGGAGACTCACTTTCAGACAAACAAAATTCCAAAGCTAAAAGATAATAGGTTCACCTCTGGATACCACTCATCCAACATGACCTCTAAAACAAAAGGCGTATCTATCCTTATTTCTAAGCACACCCCATTCAAGGTACAGGACTCCCTCCTAGACCAGGAGGGAAGATTCGTATTCCTGAAGGGCACATTGAAAGGACACCCCATCACAGTCGCCAATATATACGCCCCCAACACCAAACAGGTCCCCTTTTTCCGCCAAATAAGCAATACTCTTCTAGAGTTCAGATCTGGGATATTAATCTTTGGAGGGGACTTTAATGTCCCACTCGATCCACTCCTAGATTCTTCATCAGGTACCTCCGCCCTTCCATATAGGGCGCTAAAACAAATTAAAATGCAGCTACACAACCTTTTGTTACATGACACATGGAGAACAATTAACCCACAAACAAAGGACTATACATACTTCTCCCCAATCCATCAAAAGTATTCCAGAATTGACTATATTTTCATAACTCAACAAGACCTACCTTATCTACACACAGCCACTATAGAACCGATGACATTCTCGGATCACCATCCTATAACGACAGAATTAGTTTTCCCAGAAAAAACACTTAAGACAAAAACTTGGAGACTCAACCCATCTACACTCAAAGACTCTAAAGACAGGGAGGACATTACCTCTTGCCTAAGAAATTACTTTTTAGAAAACGACCTACAAGAAACCTCCAAGTTATTTCTATGGGAGGCTCATAAATGTGTGGTTCGAGGTGAACTACTCAAAATAGCAGGTAGAATTAAAAAGAGACAGCAAGAGAAGATTTCAATGCGCTTAACTAAAATCCGCTCATTAGAATCCGCCCACAAACTAAGCCTAGCCTCAACAACACTACAGGAACTTACGAATACTAGAAAGCTCCTGATAGAGGAACTCAATCTGCGCATCAAAAGACAATATATTCTTAGACACAAAATCTTTTATGAACAAGGGAATAAGAGTGGAAGGCTATTAGCCAGGGCGGTACAAAAGAAAAAAAGCAATGACACCATCCACCATATCAAAGATAGCCAAGGTAAGATACACTCATCCAATGAAAAAATTGCACATCAATTTGAAGAATACTACAAAACATTATATAATATCCCCCCTAACCAGGCATATATCTCTAACCCCACAAAGAAAACCCAAGACATACAAGCTTTTCTATCTAAATATGGCCTCTCACCCTTAACTACAGATCAAATAAACAAACTAAAAACACCCATATCTGAACTCGAATTTGACGGAGCCATCAAAGATATGAAAGTGGGTAAAGCCCCAGGCCCGGACGGGTTACCTCTCCAATACTATAAATCATTTAAAGAGATCCTCACTCCTTATTTTCTCTCCGCTTTTCGCTCAATGGAATATAACAACCATCCCCCACCACATCTTTTAGAGGCTCATATTGCGGTTATACCTAAAGAGGGAAAAGATCCAGCTCTGGTGACCAACTACCGTCCCATCTCGCTCATCAATGTAGATGTCAAAATTTTCGCGAAAATCTTGGCCAATCGCTTGATCCCACTTCTTCCTTCTCTTATCTCACTAGACCAGGTGGGTTTCATCCCCGGCAGAGAAGGGAGAGACAATACAATCAAGGCACTGAATATACACTACTGGTTGAGCAGAGAGAGGGAGAGAAGACAGGGATTCTTCTTGTCCTTGGACGCTGAAAAGGCGTTCGACAGAGTGGCCTGGGATTATATACAAGCAGTACTCCAAAACATGGGAATGCCTAAAATAATGCTTTCATACATAAACTCACTATACTCAAACCCCACAGCCAGAGTACGAACAAACGGCCACCTGTCGAACGCCTTCAAGCTTCAAAATGGCACCAGGCAGGGTTGCCCCCTGTCACCCCTTCTATTTGTCCTCACACTTGAACCTCTTTTAAATAAAATAAGAGCGACCCCAGATATAAAAGGAGTGAAGATCTCTGATCACACCTATAAAGTAGCTGCGTTTGCAGATGACTTACTTCTCTTTCTTTCGGAACCGGTTACAACAATCCCAAATTTATTAAAAATCCTAGACCATTTCCGTCAAATTTCGAATTTTAAAATTAACTATTCAAAATCTTGGGCACTCAATATAACACTGTCCAAAGAAAAACTACATCAATGCCAGACTAACTTCCCCTTCAATTGGGCCAGAGACTCAATAACTTACCTTGGAATCAAGATCCCCCAATCCCTCTCAAATCTCTTTCAATATAACTTTACCCCTATATTGAGAGAGACAAAAGAAGACCTTAAACGGTGGAACGCACTAAACGTATCATGGTTTGGAAGGGCCTCCCTTCTTAAAATGATGATACTACCAAAGTTCTTATATTTATTCCAAACTATCCCTATCCACATCCCAAGCTCATTCTTTAAAGAAGCTCGACAAGCCTTCTCATCATTCATCTGGCAACACAAACCTCCAAGAATCAAATACGACAGGTTGACTCTCCCCAAACATAAACGAGGCATAGCCCTCCCTGATCTTCGACGTTACTTTCAAGCGGCTCATCTCACCCACATAGTGGATTGGAATATCCAGGAGGCATGCAAAGATTGGGTCCCTCTAGAACATAAAATACTAGCACAAAATCTAAAATCCTCTCCCTGGCTTCACCCAACCCACATCCCTTTAGAAAACAAATTCCACCCATTGGCGGGCCCAACTATAGCCTGCTTCCACAGCACTAGTAAAAAATCTAATTCAGCACCCTGGCTCAGCCCCCTAACTCCCCTTAGACAGAATCCCGACTTTATGTCGGGCTTGGATAATAATTTCTTGACCAAATGTTGGCCCTACAAAGACATATTAGTAAAGCATTTCTTTAGAAACAAAACACTCCAAACATGGGAAGAAATGAATAACATCATTGCCCCCAACTCACTCCCCAAGTGGCCCTATTTGCAGATAAGAAATTATCTGAACAAACATGCGAATTCGCCTCACTGGACTAGAGATCTTACTACTCTCGAGGAGTTATGTACCAAAACAATACCCCAGAGACATTTAATATCCACCTTATACACATCCCTATTCGCAGATCAAGATATTTTTCCCGACCACACCTGCTCAGCTTGGGAACACGACCTTGACCTGCAAATTACGGAGGAAGATTGGGAAACTGTCTGCCATTACACACACAAAGGCTCACTCAACGTAGCCACACAGGAATGCAATTTCAAAATTCTCTCTAGGTGGTACAGAACACCCGAACTGATCCATAAATTTACCCCATCTGTCCCGAACAAATGCTGGCGTTGCAACTCAGATGACGGCTCCTTCTTCCACATCTGGTGGTCATGTCCAAGCATAACGGAATTCTGGAAGATGGTACATGAACAAATAATTGCAATCACAAAGGAACACATCAATCTCTCCCCTGCAACATTCCTACTCCATCATAACACTATACCTAAACGACGTTATCTTAAATCATTAACTATGTATATGATAAACACTGCCAGACAATGTATCCCATCTAACTGGATGACACCAAACACCCCTACAAAAGAGGAATGGTTTCGGAGGTTAACCTATACTGAAAAAATTGAAGAACTCATCAGCATTGCACATGAAATGCACCCAAAATTTCTAGCAACTTGGCACAGATGGCACCTATTCAAATTTGAGCAGGTTTAGCACCCTCACCCAGATACTCTAGCTCTCAGTAGATATGGGAACCTGATGACCTGGAGGTTGGAGGCCGGCCTCCTCCCTTTCCCTCTTCACACCTACATCACCTTACCTTCTCATTTTTCTTTTATTCTCCTCCATCTAATAGTCTTCTTAGATATGCGTACCCTGACACCCTCCCCAAGATTAACAACTCCTCAAACATACTTATATCCAAACGTGACCACAAAATGTCAACCTAAGCCAAGGATAAATTAATAACCCTGGAGAGACCCCAACCTAGCCTATCCCAATTTCCTCTTTGTTTAACAGGGAATAAATCTACCAACATATCCTTGCCTGAAACCGCATTACTCAGTTTGATTTAGTATGTTTACATTTCTATGAGAAGTAAACTCCATTGTATCTGACACTCAAACCCTAAAGAGGCCAAGACTTGTACTTCTCGGTTTTGTTGATATTTCAAGATGTTGTTATTCAAACCATTTGCATCTGAAAATTTTGTCTTTGTATTCTGATGACTTTTCTCTATAATAAAAATTTATGGAACAAAAAAAAAAAAAACAATGCTTTCAAAGTGTCAGCCATCGAATAGTGAAGATCATCCAGTGACAAATCAAGCTCAGCTCGCACATGAAATGGAAATAAGGATCTCCATAGCAGTGGCGGCTGGTGGTTTCTTCTTTTGGGGGGGCAGCAACCCCCCCCGGACAGTCGGGACATCAAAGCCCTATACTTACCCCATCTAGGATCACTTGACCTTTAAGCCAATCGGGAAAGGTGTATCAGACCCGCGCATCCTGATTGGCAGAGAGGCGATTCAGTGTTAGAAAAGCAAATGACTATTCGCTTTTCTAACACATCTGGGTGGGCTCTGAGCGCAATGCTCTGCATCACGAGTCCACCCTAATTTGAAGCCCATTAGAGCCTATGACTATAATCAGGTGCTTCAAAAAAACACCCCTGCTGCTGTAATTCTTGCGCCTGGCATCCTGAAAAGGCCTGGATGCATGAATAGGGGGTGGCCCTATTCCATTATTCATATAGGGGGTGGTGAGGATAGAGAGGGTGGCGCCAGTGCCCCTTAATGGACGGTCCGCCCCTGCTCCTTAGTGTAATATGTTAAAAATAACTTTAATAAAACAATGTAGTAATTTACATACAAATTTGGATAGATGCGTGTAAAACACAGTGGCCGAGGGGTCACGCAACAAAGCAGCATTGAAAAAGTCTGAACTTCCGGTCTCGGCCGTAGACCAGAAGTGACATCACCCGGCTCCTGCTGACGCATTGCATCAGTGCCACGTGACTTTATCAAGGGCTGGAATTAGCAGTGCTGTGTTTTCCTATGATGGCTCCTCAGTGTCCATTGATCACAGATCTGTATTAACTCTTCTTCCCTGTAAACCTCCAGCCAGTGATCAGCACCCTGTCCGCAGCCACACTCACTCCCTCTCTATTAATTAGCACAGAATTACCGTAGTCATTCATTCATAGTGTTATGTGAATGTGAAAACTACAAGTACAGGCAGCCTTTGGGCTGTCGGCTTTTATTTCTCAATGAACTACCAGGGCAGTGTTGAGCACTTTAGGTAGTTCAGTGAGCTTCCAGTCATTCAGTAACTGCCTACCCGTATCAGTGGTATGGGCAGACAGCGGCACAGACAGTCTGCAGGACCGTGGCATTACACCCATGATCTGCTGATCGTAAATGCAATGCTTTACAGGTTCCTAACCAAAAAAAAAAAAAAAAATTGCATATTTTTTTACCTGCAAAAAATGTGCATTTATTATTTTTTTCTGTAAAGGTGAACTTATCCTTTAAAGCAAAATGAAAGCTGTTGACAATGTGTGGTAATGGCTTCTGACCCATCAACTTTCAATTATCACAGACGACTTGGCTGAACAACACTGCAATGAAATTCCTGGATTTGGAATTGTATAAACACAAAAGAATAAGCAAAAGATGTTAACATATTTAGTGTTGCCATTCGTGTAAGACTTTATCATTAGGTTAATTATTTGGGGATATTATTTCCAAGCTTTTTTACTCTAAATCTTCAGATTACATTAAACCAAGTGTGTGCACTCTGTCTCACATCACATAGTGGAACCTTAATGAAAAAAATGAAAAAATTGTGAACAGGCAGGATTTTTAATGCAGAAGAGACATGCCTTGAAACATTATTATTATTATTATTATTATTATTTTGGTGACAATAAAGGTGTCCTATCTTTATGTTTGAACATGGGGGTTGATTTACTAAAGGTAAATATACCATGCACTTGCTCCAGAACTTAGTAAATGAGTTAAAGCTTCCATTTGCACAGAATACCATGCAAGGAAAATACAAAAAAAAAACAGCATTGTTCCTTGCATGTGATTGGATGAAATAAATCAGCAGAGCTTCCCCTCATTTCAGAGCTCCCCCTCAGATCTAGAGCAGTGTTTCTCAACCTTTTTTCAGTCAAGGCACCCTTTAAAATTATAGACAACCTCAAGGCACCCCGTTCTAAAATGTAAAAAAAACGACTCTAATAGCTTTACACAATGCAGCAACGTCCATACATGTAGGACACCCAACGTTAGAGGTGATTTCTTCTTCCAAAGCAAATACACTTTTGCACACTAGTACTGACTAGTATTCCAATGTTTCTCTTCTCTTCCTCTTTGAGGGAGAGGAGCACAGGAGGGTCAAACAAGGATGCTGTGGAGGCAACAGACATCCTTCTTATTAAATGATGACATTGGTTGTCAGGATGCCAGGGTCTGGAAAGTTGTAATAGTGCACAATGAAAACTTGTGGCTTTGTGTAACTAAAAGGCAGGCTTCATCCATCTGCTGGCTTGTATATGATTTTTGATACATTTTTAGGCATTTTGCTAAGGAACCCCTAAATTAACCTCAAGGCACCCCGGTTGAAAAAGGCTGATCTAGAGTAACAGCATTTGCAGCGCACAGCATATTGGCCTTTAGTAAATCAACCTCTAGGTGTACTGGTGATATTTTGTACTGGTATTTATCAATGTTTTCACCCAAGATTCACACATTTTTCACAGATGATTCAATCATGTGTGCGAGTCATTGATAAACATACCCCACAGAATGTCAGGAGACCAAAGCACTATTCCAACTTGTGAAGTATATCCAGAAGTGTAAATTGCAAACAAGAAATCCAGAACCCAAAACCCAAGACCAGTGCTTAATAGTGTTGAGCGAACCCGGACTGTAACGTTCGGGTCCGTACCGAACTTTCGGGTGTCCGTGGCACGGACCCGGACCCGGACATTTCAAAAATCGTTCGGGTTCGGGCTTTCAAGCCATGCCTGGGCTTGCAATGTCAGGCCCAAGCGAGTTGTGATAATTCGTGACCAGAACCCAAAACCCAAGACCTAAAGAACAAACGTTAAATGTGAAGACCTATATGAAGTGTTCAACCTTATCACGAAACCAGAGGACTGTAAGACACCCCATACAAATAGTTACTGAGCGTGTGTACTAACTTAGTAGACACTTTTTACACACTTAGAACCCACTTTTGTAACTATTTATGGTCATGTTTTATAGTGGTCATGTGGATCTCCAACTAAATGATTTCCGGTTATACGACACGCGACGTTTACGACAATGAGATCTAGTCGGA
>BLSH010379081.1:119512-137097 GCA_018402905.1 Glandirana rugosa | reverse complement strand
AGACTAATGAGCTTCTCTTTCTGTCATTCTGCTTGCGCAGAATGCTGCTTGCACTACAGTACAACTGATTGGATCCTTGTGCTCCTTCTTCCTCCCCTGTCTGAGCATTGCCAGGCAAAGACTGCAAGAAGCTGACACCAGGTCCAATTTAGGTACTTACATTCCTTGCATTTAGAAAAATAGTTGTTTAAAGCTAAAGTTTAATAGGCTTATATATTTTCTTTTCTTGCCCTCCACCCATCAACATATTAATTGCAATTTTAACTAGTCCAGCCCTTTGGGCTTATTACATACATCCAAAGAGTGAACCGTTAGACATTGCAGGGTTTCAAAGTGAAAGCAACGCGGTGGCACCATAGGCACAACCCCCAGGAGCCCCCCCCTTCATAGATATTGGACTCTCCCACTTTTATCGGAAGTCTGGGACCACAACAATCCACATTAGGGTGAGGAGCAGTGTGAGAGGCCGATGGGGGGGGGGGGGGGGGCATGCCTCAATCTCACCTGTATACAAAGAAACCGGAACCAAAGCTGATCTGTGCTTAGTTTAGATGCTGTGAAGGGCAGGGGAGACATTGGGGTCTATTAGACCCCTAATGTCTTCAAAAAGAGTACCTGTCACCTGCCCACTGCTATCAAATTTATTACATTTATTACCTCTTTGTAACAGCAATCAAGTAAAAATAAACACATTAAATAAAAAACTTTTAAAAAATAAAATTTTAATAAAATGTATTTAAAGAAAAATGCTGTAATCACGTCGCCCCACACACATACACATGCGTGAACGAAAATGCATGACCAGGATGCGCACGCGTATGTAAACTGCGGTGGCTCTACACATGTGATATATTGCTGCAAAGACCAGGAAGAGCACAAGAGCTCCTGGTTAACTCTAAACGAATGAGCTGCAAAGGCGTTTAAAGAATCACCTATGGAGATTTTCGGATACCGTTGTTTTTGCGAGATTACAGCGATTTTAGGACTTGTTATGTTTGGTATCTAGTTACTGAATGCAACATCATATTTTATGTTTTATAAAAAATGGGTATTATATTGTGTGTGTTTGTACTAAAATTAATTTTATTATAATGTTTTTGAAAATTTGTGTTTAATAAACAGTTGCGCACATATCACGTGATATAAGAATTTGCAACTATCTTTTAATATATCTTAAATCTATAATTTTACTTTTTTTCTACAGGGCCTCTGCTTTCAGAAAATATATATATATTGTTCTGGGGGTTTAAGTCATTTTATTACCAAAAATTATAACACGTGCAAAAAATGAAAACATTTGCTCTAGAGCCGAATTAGTTAACCACTTGACCTCCAGAAAATGTACCCCCTTTATGATCAGGCCATTTTATGCAATATGGCAGTGCGTTATTTTAACTGACAATTGTATAAACGTGTGACGTTTTTCCCAGATAAAATTTTTGTCTTTTTTTCCCCACAAATAGAGCTTTCTTTTGGTAGTATTTGATCACCTCTGCGTTTTTTTATTTTTTGCGCTATAAACAAAAAAAATGGCAATTTTGAAAAAAAAAACAATATTTTTTACTTTCTGCTATAAAACACATCCGATAAAAAAATGTAAAAAATAAAATGTCTTCATCAATTTGGGCAAATTTTTATTTCGCTACATACTTTTGGTAAAAAAAAATCCCAATATGCGTATATTGATTGGTGAAAAGTTTACAAGCTATGGGATTTTTTTTTCCATATTTTTACTAATAATGGCAGCAATCAGCAACTTATAGCGGGACTGCGATATTGCGAACACTAACTTACACTTTTGACACTTTTTTGGGACCAGTGACACTAATACAGTGATCAGTGCTAAAAATATGCACTGTCACTGTACTAATGGCACTGACTGGGAAAGGATTAACATCAGGGGTGATCAAAGGGTTAACTGTGTGCCTAGCCTGTGATTCGGTGTAGTGTCAGAGGTGCTTTTATTAAGGGAAGGCATGGATCAGTGTTCCTTTATAGGAACATAGGGTCCATGCCTCCTGTACTCTCAGAATGTCAATGTGCCTTGTTTACTGCCGTTCTGCCTGTGCACCGATGCATCAGCAGATTTTGTGCAGACATCGAGTCCACCATACCCGGCGATCAGCTCCTGCTGTGTAGAATCACAATGGGAGCGGGCCGCAGGCGCGGAAATGTTAGATCACATACTAGGTACGTGATCTGGCACAGAGTGGCAGCCCTGCCGCAGTAAATATACGGTGGGCGGTCTGCAAGTGGTTAAATAAAATCTTTCAGTGACATCACTGGGCTTTTATGCTTCACTATGGAATGCAGGTGGAGATTGTGGCTGATAGGAGGGGCCGGCAGGGTGCTGTACATAGCTTCCTGAATACATCATTCCTCTCAAGAACCCTCAGTCCTGATGCAAGGAGTGGTCTGGCTCTTGGGAGGAGTTATATAAATATCAGAACGCCTTGATGGGCCGATGTCAATGTGGAGGAGTGAGCATTTCTAAGTAGGCTTCATTTGCATGCAGACCATCCTTCATGATCGAAAAAACTGAAATCCAATGAATGAAAGGGGCAGGCCAGGGACAGTCAGGCCGGGCAGGAAAGGGCTGGAAGATGCTGAATACCCTTCAGTTATGTAGCAAAAAGCATCTCCCATGAGACTTTGTCGCAGCAATAGAAATCACACACACCTATTTTTTGATAAAAATTCTATATCTTTATTATACATCATGGTACAAATTCTTAAATAGATTTGCTGGTTAAAATGCACATCATGTCCTGACGGTTTGAATTGATAATACATAAACTGGCCACCTCATGGGTGGTAGAGATCCAACATACATTACCTTACAAGTGCTTAGACTATATTGCAAAACCACCAGAGATTCCCAACACGTTTCAGCTTACATAAAGCCTTCTTCAGGGGATGACATGGTGGGAGCACACAACAATGGACATGAACCCAAATTTGAACCAGCGATTAAAAACAGCGGCAGTCCACCTGGATCTCAAGGTTGAAATGAGCCTCTGCACCCACACGGGATCAGTGATCATACAAAAGGGGGCCACTCACATGTAGTTCACCATGAAGGAACTGTGTCCAAAAGGGGCAGTTGCCATAAATTATCTGACTTGAAAAGCAATAATCATGCGAGGGTGGACAAACCAGTCCTAGTGATGAGGATAGATCTCCCTATGGGTCATGTGTTGCAGGCAGGCTCGTGTGAAGCTGCAACTATGAAACAAGGCACTCTGTCTGACTTGTGGTCATAGGCGTGCGCACATAGGGTGGCAGGTGTGCCTGGGTACGCCCTAATCACCCTGTACTGTGCAGATTCCCCCTGTTGCCTGGCTGCAGAGAAAGGGACTGTGGAATCTCTGTCCTCAGTCTCTTTCTCTGCCTCAAAAGTGAGACATCAGGAGTCTGTTTAGACCCCTGATATTTCACCAAAGCCCCCCCAGCAGGGCTCCTAAAAAAAGTGTAAAAAAAAGAATAAAATATAATAATGTAAAAATAAAAAAAATAAAATAAATAATACAATAAAATAAAAATAAACCACTGACACCGATCTCTGCCCTACTGACACCATCCTCTGTCCTTCTGACACACATACACAATCATGTTTCGCTTTTGTGGTGCAATAGTCTGCGCACACCTATGCTTGTGGCAGTTTCTAATGCACACTCTTAGAAGATTGTGGTATGCATGGAAATCAGAGTAATTACTATCAATATAGTAGAAGAACCTGTACAACTCTAAAGGAAAGGATTTAAATACTGTGTGTATAACAAATGCATTAATTTGTGTATTTTACATCTGCCTGGGCTTTAAGTCACATTGTGGTCATGTTGCATGGCCAGTTTGCAAATACATAGTGCTGAAAGGCATTCTTTTGAACAATATGTAAATTCCTAGTTCTGTCAGAGGTATTTTGTATTATTGACAGCAACATAATAAAAGCTGGAATTTCACTTTAAACTGTAGGAACTAAAATGAATCATAAGCACTTCTAGTGAATATAGAACAGTGTGTGACTTACTAATGGCCACATAACTATGCACTATATATACAGAATATGATTTTGAATTGCCATGGAAATGTGCACTTGGCCTCCCCATTACAAATAATTACACACATAATGATGGTTTAATGTTCTTCCTTGGAACTGTCTTTGCTGTACAGAAGACGTTAATGATTCAGATTCTGCACACTCCAGAAACATGGGATATCTGATACATTTACAGGATCTCCTGCATCTAGGGATATCAGTCTAGGTATTAAAGGTCATGGCAGAGCGAGACTTAGCGGAACAAATGCATGCAAAATCGAAAAAGACAGAGGCTGTTTCATTGTTGGCCCGCTCTGTAGGCTGAAGGTCAAGTCACAACCCCTTAGTGAACCACAATGTGAAATATATATCCTAGAGCAGGGAGGTTAGAAGAAATATTACAGAGCTTTTCATCATTGAAAATGTTATGGCTCATTCACACTATTGCATTTTCTTTTTAAAGCTGAGTTCCACCCAAAAGTGGAACTTAAGTTTTAAGGACTCCTAACCCCCAGACATGCCACATTTGGCATGCCATTTTTTTGGGGGAAGGAGCAGGTACCTAGTTTTGAAAGGTACCCAGCTCCCACTCAGGGGTAGGCAACAAGAAGCCCTCCAGCTGTTGTGGAACTACATTTCCCATGAGGCATTGCAAGGCTGGCAGTTACAATTACTCCCAGAAGCATGATGGGACTTGTAGTTCTCCAACAGCTGGAGGGCCCCAGGTTGCCTACCCCTGCTCCCACTTATGCCTAAGCGACTCAAGGAGAAGTTCTCCTCCCCCCCTCCCTCCCTGCAATCTTCTGGGACAGGTCACATGTCCCAGAAGATTGCAGGGACATGTGACCTGTCACAGCCGGGTGCCCACACTAGTGATGCCAGCGCCGGGGAAAGGCGGGGGAGAGAACTGAGGCTTCGGGCGGCCTCATCGCTGGACTGTGGGACAGGTGAGTGTGTGTTTATTAACAGTCAGCAGCTACACTTTTTGTAGCTGCTGACTTTTCATAAACACAGAATTTGCTGGAACTCCGCTTTAGTTGCATAGCAAAGGGCATTAGCCATGCTATTTTCAGGGCATGAGCTCTATGCAGCCAACATCGGCTGTGGCCTAGATTGGAAGGGCTTCAAGGGATGGCACGCAACCACCTATCATACTTCTCTTTTATAAAACATTCTAAAATGTTATAGGCTGCCACCTTGCCTATCAGTACAATCTGGTTGGATACCCATTGTTGAAAATTAAAGAAGTCGCATCACCGCCAAATCCTTTTTTTCTTCAATAAGCAATATTCTACAAGGAACAGCGCATAACTAGCAATGCCATCCACCAAAATCTTCTCCTCTATGATTAAACCCCTCCCAGGATTAAACGCGTTGGTTAAAGTTGAGCAGAGTAGGATGAATACAATGCATTATTCCCAGTGGAATAACGCTTATTGAAGAGAGAAAGCATTTGGCAACGTCTTTCATTGTTGGATGGTACATCTGTAATTAGGATGAGTCCAATAGACCCTTAACACCTGCAGCTAATGGTGGGGTGTTAAATATACATTTAGGGGTAATTATACATTTAAGAGGTTGGGGTACCTCTTACTGTTTTGTTTGTGGATCCTTATTGTTACTATCCCTGCACAATTTTAGGTCTATTTGCAAAATATTTGCCATGCAAATGTCTTTGTCAAATACCTGGTGGAGCTTGAGTTGAAGGTGGGGCTTTTTTGCACATCTTGTCCAACAACCATGGTAGTGGTGGCAGGATGTGAGGACAAAGAGTAGCACGAGGGCCGATGTTGAAGGTATCACCTGATCAGATGGCAGGAGTATAGCCAGGGCACAAGTCAAAGGTCATCAACAGCTGGACAGCGAGGTGCAGGATCAAAAAAGCAAGGGCAGCATCCATGAAGCACATGGCACAGGAACATAAGGCAGAAGCAATGTTGAGATACAGGCCAGAGTGAGTTAAAAGGAAGGCAGCGTGGTGCCAAATCAGGACACAGGGAGCAGAGTCTAAAACACAGACCGAGGTCACAACAGACAGGCAAGGTCCTAAAAACAGATCAAAGGCAAGTGAGGTCAAAGTATTTTCTGATTGGACAAGGTGGAGAGTGCAACGTCACTGCCCTGCCACTACACCTCATCCAATCAGAAAACATTATGTGGTTCTTGAGAAAACGCAAAGTGATCACTGCATGGTGCCTGTGTCGAGCAGACAATTTCCTGTGCTCATAATGCTGCAGGACAGCCACTCAGCACAGGACCCGTACGCTAGTAGACATCACTGGAGTATCGGTGTCTACTACAGTGATTTCCAGCTTCTAGAGGGGTTCTATGGTTATGGTATATCCAAAGTTACATTGCTCCCAGCTGGATCAATGGAACTATTTAAAAATATCCATACCTGGAATTCTTCTTTGAAGTAATTGTTTGTGTGACTTTCACATTCTGACATGTTCTTCCTTATTAGCTCCTTTATATATTTGCTCCTTGAGGGAGAGTAAATTGACCACTGCAGTTACACGCTTTCACTGTTTAGCCCTTTTGCTGCCAGAACCATTTTGCATTCTTTCCAAAGCGGTAGTTCCAATTTTTTATGTTAAGTGATATTACCGCAAAGGTAAAAAATACACTAAAGTTAATTTTGGAGCCCACAAGCACAATAAATTACCATGGGCGTCCGCAGAACTTTTTTCAGGGGGGGGGCATCATTTTAAGTTCACCATGCTCCGCCCCTTTTGACAATGTCATGAATGGGAGGGGCTTAGCTGTGACTCGCAATTATTTATTTTTAAGGGGGAAATGGCAGACTTTATTCCAGGCATGTGCTATGTACAGGGTGCAGATTCCAGGCGTGGGCTATGTACAGGGTGCAGATTCCAGGCGTGTGCTATGTACAGGGTGCAGATTCCAGGCGTGTGCTATGTACAGGGTGCAGATTCCAGGCGTGTGCTGTGTACAGGGTGCAGATTCCTGGCGTGTGCTATGTACAGGGTGCAGATTCCAGGCGTGTGCTATGTACAGGGTGCAGATTCCAGGCGTGTGCTATGTACAGGGTGCAGATTCCAGGCGTGTGCTATGTACAGGGTGTAGATTCCAGGCGTGTGCTATGTACAGGGTGCAGATTCCAGGAGTGTGCTATGCCAGTATGCATACCCAATCCCCCCCACAGAGCTCTCTCTCGTGTTGATACACGCTGCAGGCTTGAGTGGCTGTGGATAACCCACCTTGCCCCTCCCCCATCTGTATATGCAGAGCTGGGAGAGCAGGAAGGGTTTTGTGTGTGCTGACTCCCGATGCTAGACTGCCAGCTGCCATCCACAGTGTAATCTACCTTCCTGTGCTGGGTGCTGGTACATGGAGAGTGTTCCAGCGCCCAGCACCTGCTCACACTCTGTGCGCTGCACTCGGGTGATTAGGGTGTGCGTGCCTGGGCACAACCGTGCACACACCTATGGCGGACACATTGCGATCCCTGATTCCAGGGGGGGCACTTGCGCCCCCTTTCCCCCTACCTGCGGACGCCCATGTAAATTACCCATTTTTTTTTTGTAAAATATAAAAGACTAGGTTGCACCAAGTAAATATATACCCAACATGTCAAACCTTAAATTTGCTACAAACTTAAGTACTCTATATTTTCTATAGGTGACACTTTAAAAGCCCCTATAGGTCATCAATTTAGCGCTACGGAGGAGATGCTGGTGCTAGAAATATTGCTCACACTCTGTCTTTCTGAATGTTTTATAATAAACATACAGCAATTAATATGGGATTATGCAAATTTTAATTACAATTGTAATGAGGCAAGTGCTGATACATTCAACCTCCTGCTATTAATCACAAACATTAAAATAACATAGAAGTAATTCTTTTTAGCTCCTTTATATTTTAGCTCCTTGAGGGAGAGTAAATTGACCGCTGCAGTTACACTCGCTCATTGTTTAACCCTTTTGCTGCCAGAACCAATTTTGCATTTTTTGCAAAGTGGTAGTTCCAATGCTTTAAGGTCTAGGAAACACAAAATTTCAAAAATACACTAAAGATAATTTTGGGACACACAAACGCAACACATTGCCCAATTCTTGGTAAAATATAAAAGACAAGGTTGTACCAAGTAAATAGATACCCAACATGTCAAACCTTAAATCTGCGTACGCCCGTGAAATGGCAACAAACTTCAGTACCCTATAGTTTCCATAGGTAACACTCTAAAAGCCCCTATAAGTCAGCAGTTTAGTGTTACGGAGGAGGTGCTGGTGCTAGAAATATTGCTCTCATTCTGGCATGCGTGGCGATATGTAACATGTGCATTGCAATTGGAGTGTTAATGCATAGACGTCCCTGACACATGCATTTATATTCATACGTATACACAATATCTCACAAAAGTGAGTACACCCCACACATTTTTGTAAATATTTTATTATATCTTTTCATGTGACAACACTGAAGAAATTACACTTTGCTACAATGTAAAGTAGTGAGTGTACATCTTGTATAACAGTGTAAATTTGCTGTCCCCTCAAAATAACTCAACACACAGCCATTAATGTCTAAACTGCTGGCAACAAAAGTGAGTATACCCCTAAGTAAAAATGCCCAAATTGGGCCCAAAGTGTAAATATTTTGTGTGGCCACCATTATTTTCCAACACTGCCTTAACCCTCTTGGGCATGGAGTTCACCAGAGCTTCACAGGTTGCCACTGGAGTCCTCTTCCACTCCTTCATGATGACATCACAGAGCTGGTGGATGTTAGAGACCTTGTGCTTCTCCACCTTCCGTTTGAGGATGCCCCACAGATGCTCAATAGGGTTTAGGTCTGGAGACATGCTTGGCCAGTCCATCACCTTTACCCTCAGCTTCTTTAGCAAGGCAGTGGTTCTCTTAGAGGTGTGTTTGGGGTCGTTCTCATGTTGGAATACTGCCCTATGGCCCAGTCACCGAAGGGAGGGGATCATGCTCTGCTTCAGTATGTCACAGTACATGTTGGCATTCATGGTTTCCTCAATGAACTGTAGCTCCCCAGTGCCGGAAGCACTCATGCAATTCACCAATTTGATGCAGTGTGCGGTGTATGGTGTGAGCACTGACAGGCTGACCCACCCACCCCTTCAACCTCTGCAGCAATGCTGGCAGCAGTCAACTTTTTTGGTCGATCATGGTGAGGCCTGTTCTGAGTGGAGCTTGTCCTGTTAAACCATTATATGGCCACCGTGCTGCAGCTCAGTTTCAGGGTCTTGGCAATCTTCTTATAGCCTAAGCCATCATTATGTAAAGCAGTGGTCTCCAAACTGTGGCCCTTTGTTTGCCTTTATCTGGCCCCTGGGACACTATTCCTCCCATTGATATGAGACACTATTCTGCCTTCTGACACCAACAATGGGGCACAATTTCTCCCACTGACACTAATAATGAGGCACAATTCCCCTCTATGATGCCAACGATGGAACACTATTCCTCCCCGTAATACCAAAAGTGGTGATGTTTAATCCCACTGATGCCAGGAAAATTCACACTCACACTAGCCACAGTTCGGCCCTCCTAAAGTCTGAAGGACAATAAACCTGCTCTTTGTATACAAAGTTTGGAGACCTCTGATATAGAGCAACAATTCTTTTTTTCAGATCCTCAGAGTTCTTTGCCATGAGGTGCCATGTTGAACTTCCAGTGACTAGTATGAGAGAGTAGAAAAGTAAAGGATAGTGGGCGTGGCGCTGCTCTTAATATGCTGTCAAGGTATATTTAAAATTTGTGCGGAACATCCCCAAATTGAGTGAGAATGATGGCACCAAATTTAACACACCTGCTCCCCATTCACACCTGAGACCTTGTGAGATTAACGAGTCACATGAAACCGGGGATGGAAAATGGCTAATTGGGCCCAATTTGGACATTTTCACTTAGGGGCGTACTCACTTTTGTTGCCAGCGGTTTAGACATTAATGGCTGTGTGTTGAGTTATTTAAGGGGACAGCAAATTTACACTGTTATACAAGCTGTACACTCACTACTTTACATTGTAGCAAAGCGTCATTTCTTCAGTGTTGTCACATGAAAAGATAGAATAAAATATTTACAAAAATGTGAGGGGTGTACTCACTTTTGTGAGATACTGTAAATGTGGGGGTGAGGGGGCCTAAACATTTTTCTTTTTGGGGGGAGGGGTTATAGTTACATAGTTAGGTTGAAAAAAGACACAAATCCATCTTGTTCAACCAATAAAAAAAAAAAGACATACAACCCATATACAATCCTTCATCCACAGTTGATCCAGAGGAAGGCGAAAAACTCGAGCAAAGCATGGATCCAATTTGCTAAAGCAGGGGAAAAAAATCCTTCCTGATCCCCTGAAAGGCAATCGGATATTCCCTGGATAAACTTTACCTATAGATGTTAGTACCCAGTTATATTATGTACAAAGTGGATGTAAACCCTCTCATATACCCAGTGAAGTGTACAGTCTCAGACAATACACAGTGATGAAACAAATCTCCCTATATAAGTTTTACATGCATATCTTCTGCCTTCATCTGTATTTATCCTTTAGAAAGTGATGTTCGGGTTAGGATTTTTTCTCTTCCTGTTCAGCACTGTCAGAGAAGTCTGAGCATACAGCCAAGACAGCTGATTGGAGGAAAGGTACACACCCCCTTTACTCAGATGTCTTTGTTGTTTTGTTCAGCACAGTGATAATCTATTTATAGCATCCTCCCCAACACAAAACTCCGGCTGCTCTTATCATAATGTGACGGAAACTTGTCAGGCTGATAACAGAGCTATAGAGCAGGACAAAGTTACGAGACACAGGGCTTTGAAGAGAGATAAGAAAACCCTGCAGATATGTGCGCCCAGCTAAAATTTCTTGAATCGGGTTTACATCCACTTTAAGGAAAGAATCCAGGCCTTTTTTAAAGCAATCAACTGTGCTGGCCAGAACCACCTCTGGAGGGAGTCTATTCCACATTTTCACAGCTCTTACTGTGAAGAAACCTTTCCGTATTTGGAGATGAAATCTTTTTTCCTCTAGACATAAACAATGCTCCCTTGACCTCTGCGATAACCTTAAAATAAATAACTCAATTGGGTTTCCCTTCTCTGCACTTTCTCCAGTTCCCCGATATCCTTTTTGAGAACCGGTGCCCAAAACTGAACTGCATATTCCAGATGAGGTGTTACTAATGACTTGTACAGGGGGGGGGGGCAAAATAATGTCTCTCTCTGGAGTCCCTACCTCTCTTAATGCAAGAAAGGACTTTGCTCACTTTGGAAACGTAGTTTGGCATTGCATGCTCTTAGTAGCCTCCTTGACGGTATTCCCGAGTGTGGCTCAGGGTGAGTATTCACTGCCAATAGCGGTAACCCCAATCCACACTCGGGATCGCAACGCTGGATCCAGGCTGGGTTACTCACCTCGTCCCCTGGATCCAGCGATGTCCCCCGCCGTGTCTGCGGGCTGTGTCCTCCACCCGATGCCTCTGTGTGCCGGGCTCCGTTCCCTGCGAGCGTCACGTCGCACGGGGGCGGAGCCTGGCGGCAAATTAAAAAAAAATGAAACACACAGTAAACATACAGTACACTGTGATCTGTAAGATTACATTACTGTATGAAATCATTTCACATCCCTTTTGTCCCTAGTGGTTTGCCCAGTGCCCTGCATGCACTTTTATATTATATATATCATTCTTTCTGCCTGGAAACATGAGAATGTCCATGGCATAAAAAAAGCGTCCCTTTACGTCAAAAGTGGTTTCTGATCAGCTAGAAAACAGCGATAGTAAATAAGAATCATTTGCAGAATTGAGTGATACTGATTTTTGGGGAAATTTATCATCAGACACTGAAAGTGACGACAGTGACAATTCCGCAACTGAGCAAATTTCAGTGTTTTTGACTTGATTACATTGTTGAATAAATTTTATTATTATATTATCATATTTGATAATTATTTATAGTTATTTATTATATTATAATTTTTTTTTTCATATATATTATAATTTATGATTTTGTGTTTCAAGCTTTATCATACCCGGGATGTCTACTAGACTCTTGTTTCGACAGATTTAAGTGAGTTATTCCTAAGAATTACAGGCCTACAATATAAAACGCCACATTTCCATGCAAAATAATTGTACCGCTTTCAGCACCAAAAATCTGAAATAATCACCGCCAGGGAGGTTAAGCTTATGATCTACCAAAATCCCCAGATCCTTCTCCAGTATGAATTCCCCAGTTGTACTCCCCCTAGTATGTATTATGCTTGTTCTTAACCCCCAAGTGCAGAACTTTTTATCAAAATGTGTTTCATTTTTTTTCTATTTACATTTTTTTATTTTACTTAACTTTTTTTCCCATCACATAGTGCAGGGGTAGGCAACCTCGGCCCTCCAGCTGTGGTGAAACTACAAGTCCCATGAGACATTGCAAGACCCTGACAATCACAGGCATGGCTCCTAGAGGCAGAGGCATGATGGGATTTGTAGTTTCACCACAGCTAGAGTGCCAAGGTTGCCTAACCCTGACATAGGGCACAGAAAGTCCTTGATGTGATAATGAGTCATCTCCCCTGTGCTCCATTTTCTCAGCCATGCTGAACAGGGACCCCGAGAGGCGGACGGGAAAGTGACATCAAACACGTTGCTTTCCGGGTCAGCAACAAAGAGAGGAGGAGAGCGAAATGTGTCCATTCTGCTCCCGCTCCTCAACCAGGTGACACCCATTATATTGATTCTGGGCCCGCACATGGGCAAGAGGAGTCCAGGATACATGGCGGGGATGCACGTGGGGGGGGGGTTGCACCGTTATGGGGGGGGGTGAAACCATTCATAAAGGAAGTCCATTGTTTTCAATGTGTTGGCCAACTCCTAGACTTGCATTTTAAGAAGAAACAGTGTAGCAGTAGCCTTGTAGCTCTGTAAAATAGGGATCTTAGTTAATAATTAGCAACTATAGTTGAGCAAACCAGAAACACTGTGGTTAAAACCTTAACGTACACTGATATAATTATATACTTCAAACCAATTTTATTTACATAAATGCCTAATAAATAAGGCACTGACTGACAAGAATATACATCCCCATTAAAATAGCTCCAAAAATTAGATGCCTGTTCAGAGGAAAGGTGAAGATCAACCACAAAAAAGAAAAGAAAAAAAAAACAAAAACGACTATCCAATCATTTCAAACTAATATTGATACATGGGCAGGTTTACATGGAAAGCGGGTTTACGACTGATGACAATCAATTTCCGGTATATGGAGTCAATGATGACTAATTTATCTGTCTTTCCAAATGTTTTATCATAAACATTCAGCAATTAATATGGGATTATGCAAATGTTAATTACAATTGTAATAAGGCAAATGTTGATGCAGTCAACCCCCTGCTATTAACCACAAACATCAAAATAACAGAGAAGTAATTCTTTTTTAAGTAAATGAAGAACAAATTGATCTTTGATCGTGCTGCTGTGTGTTTATGGCATCGTTCTGTAAGTTTTCAACCAAAGTAAACTGAATCATTTGATAACTTGATGCAAAACTACAACAAGAGCTGTAACTCATAAAAAAAGTATTTGTGTTTGATCTGTGAAGATTGTGTAGACAGTAGAAGAATAGATAAATTTGGCTGCTTTGGGATTGTGAACACAGCTCTAATAAGCTTTTTTTTTTTTTTTTAATCAGATATTATTTATGAGCAAAAAGCTCCTTTTTTGCAATAAGAGTCAAACAATGCAGAAAGAAAAATCTCCACGAGGCGAGAGAAGTAGAAAGTACCAAAGAAAAGATAAAAAAAAAAAATACAATCACAATCAAGGAGTGATCATATAAAAAAAAGAGTACAGAAGCTATTCATTATACTTTTATCAAAAACGGCCAGTTTTAGGAGTGCAGGGGTGCCACCCCCTAATCCATGCGCCCAACCTCTAATCTACATGCAGGGCGCCGGACACACAGATTGCAATGGAGTTTTTTTTAAAACACATGATTAGAGCCTGAAGTTCTAAATGGCTTAAAAAAAGGGTGGGCTTGGGGCACAGAGCATTGCGCCCTGAGCCCACCCAGTTGTGTGACAATAGTGAAGTAATATTTGCTAATGTCTTCCTGATTCTCCTCCCGACCAATCAGGAAGCAGGTCCTGAGACCTGATTGGCTGAGAGGAGAAGCAACCATTTTGGCCAGAGGCAGGGGGGAGGTGGCAAGGAGGAGACGCCGAGCAGGAGACACCAAGGAGGAGACACAGAGAAGGAGGCAACGAGGAGGAGACGCAGGCCTAGATGGGGTAAGTTTGGGGTTTGCTGATCGACCGGTCCATGGGGGGGTGGGGGTTTGACTGACCGACCGATGGGGGGGTTGTGGCGGTTGGTTTGTTTTCCACCCTCCCCAAAACATGGAGCAGCAGCCGCCACTGAAAACAGCTTCACTATGTTAACAAGATAGGGGAAGAAGCTTACACTCACTGTGGCAACTGAAAGCCCATCCTAATGTAGGGCACATATACTCAATCCATTGCAACCATAGATGCCAAATGTTCGCATAGAGCTTCTGAGAAATAGGTGTGTTTTTCAAATGAAATACATTTGTTTAGATCTAATAACCATTCAGATAAAGTGGGCAGGTGGGGTGAGGTCCACCTCAGGGCAATCTGTCTGCAGGCCATGAATAAGGCTTGAAAAACAGTTATCAGCATAGTAGGGTGCAAAGAGAATGAATCAACATAGCCCAGAAGGCAAGTAAGGAGTTTAACTGGGAGTATGATTCCTAGTAGCCTGTTCAGTGTAACAACCCCCTCAGCCCAATACTTCTGCAGCTTGAGGTAATACCACATGAGATGGATAAGAGATCCTGGGTGTCCGCATCTAGCACAGGACAGGTCACTCCTCACCCCTATGGCACACAAGAATTCAGGAGTCCTATAGACTCTATGAAGGCTAAAGATCTGCATAGGTCCATGGGAGGGGGGCAGAGAGATCAATTAGAGCAGTGGTTCTCAACTCCGGTCCTCGGGACCCACTAACAGGCCAGGTTTGCAGGATAACTGAAATGCATCACAGGTGATATCATTTGCTGCTCAGTGATTGCAGCATTCTAGTCTGCATCTTCCCAAGGTAATACTTAACCTCCCTGGCGGTGATTATGTCAGATTTTTGGTACTGAAAGCGGTACGATTATTTTGCATGGAAATTTGGCGCTTTATATTGTAGGCCTGTAATTCTTAGGAATAACTCACTTAAATCTGTCCAAACAAGAGTCTAGTAGACACCCCGGGTATGATAAAGTTTGAAACATGAAATCATAAATTATAATATAATAAATAACTAAAAATAATTATCAAAAATAATAATATAATAGCAATAAAATGTATTCAATAATGTAATCAAACCAAAAACACTAAAATTTGCTCAGTTGCAGAATTGTCGCTGTCGTCACTTTCAGTTTCTGATGATAAATTTCCCCAAAAATCAGTATCACTCAATTCTGCAAATGATTCTTATTTACTATCGGTGTTTCCTAGATGATCAAAAACCACTTTTGACGTAAAGGGACACTTTTTGGTTGCTATGGACATTGTCAAGTTTCCAGGCAGAAAGAATGACATTTATTATATAAAAGTGCATGCAGGGCTCTGGGCAAACCACTAGGGATAGAGCGGATGTGAAATGATTTCATACAGCAATGTAATCTTACAGATCACAGTGTACTGTATGTGCTGTGTGTTTCACTATTTGAATTTCCTGCCGGTCTCCGCCCCCGTAGGCACACAGAGGCATCGGGCGGAGGGACAGACACGCTGACACCGTGGGAGGACATCGCTGGATCCAGGGGACAAGGTGAGTAGCGCTGCCTGGATCCAGCGATGCGATCCTGAGTGTGGCTCGGGGTTACCGCTAATGGTACTGAAATTCCACCCCGAGCCACACTCGGGAATACCGCCAGGGAGGTTAAAATCTGGCCTGTTGGTGGGTCCTGAGGACTGGAGTTGAGAACCACTGAATTAGAGGGACTGCAAGACATCTTCCCAGATGTCCCCTGATATGGAACTTATGTCTTAATGGAGATTAGTCCTTATAAACATATTTAAGAGAAGTATGGGTTTGGGGATTTTTTCCCCATTATACTTACCTAGATGGATGCTGTATCTGTCCATCGGCGCTTCTACACTGAGAAGCGAGGCATCAAACACTGCCGATGCCTCGGTTTTCACAGATCCCCGAGAGGAGAGCTGCTGGCTGTCAATCAGCAAACTCTCTGCTCTTCTCCTCCAAGCTCACTGGAGCGCTGACCTGTGGAGGGGTGTGGATCGGCCGTCTCAGGCTCTCAGTGGCTCGCTAAGAAGGCTGTCAGTCCAGGCACCTGGACCTCATTATCGTGATGACGTGGTGCCTGTCCCAACTCCTGCGACTAAAGTCTGCTCTCTGCTGAAAACAAGTCACAGAAGTGCAAAACGGATTGCTCTCCTGTGACCCATAGGAGAAGTACGGCCAAACGAGCTCAGGCCTTACTTCTCCTTTAATTCTGAACTCTAAGCAAATATATATGATAAAAATGAATGTAGCTCTGTAATCATCAATACATCATTAAATTCATGTTTAAAAGTTCAGCAGTGTAATTACCTGAATCGGACCTGGTACCAGCATTTTGCAATCCACTGTACAGCAGAGAAGCAGCACAAGGAGCCATTTAGTTGTGCTGCAGTGCTCCCATGCTATTGGAAATCATGTGGCCCCATACAGACTACTTGACAGGGCCCGCCATAAACATTACCGCTTCAAGTCCTAACTATTCATGGTGTCTCCTTATTCAATGTAATGATGGGAACTGCAGAATCTGTCTACAATGCTGCTCATTCAAGAAGAGATATCCTCCAGAGCCCTAGAGCCTTTGGTGCTTCCCCAGCACATCCTTGCCATCAGCATCCACATACCCTTTTCTAGCCAATACATTTTTTAAACTTACAAGAAATCTTGCGCATGCAATCAGAGGGAGCCCTTCATCAGATAAGTAAAGTATAGTCAGATCTAGCAGAGAAAAAGTGTTTTGCATGGCATGCCAAGCTTTAATCGATGTGTCTGTTTATCCTTTTTTTTTTCAAATATAGTTTTATCAATGCCCGGATTGGGCAAAGACATATCAGTACAAACGTAACATATGAACATAATTAAAAGCGTCAAACATAAATTTGTGTTTCCAGTGGTCTAACGACTCGAGCAATGTGCGTGGCACATGGAGGAATCAACCAGAAGTGTTCCCCCAGTCCCTCACCACAAATCATCAGCTTCTTTCCTTTATCCGTCAGACATAGAAATAGAACAAGAAGTTATGTAAATTATGAATGGGCTTTAAGTCGTCCTAAATAATTTCCGGTTTGCTTTAGAACAGAAACATTTAATTGTACAGTGTGGAGTATAAAAAGGAAAAAGAAAGGGGAGAGAAAGCAAGTAGAATTAGGGGGGGGGGGCAGGGAAACGTGATGTGTGAATCATGGTCGTCCGCAGGTAGGGGCAAGGGGGGGAATTGCCCCCCCCCCGGAAAGGCCCGTAACTATTTTG
>BLSH010379081.1:82370-114976 GCA_018402905.1 Glandirana rugosa | reverse complement strand
GGGGGGGGGGGGGGGGGCGAGCTGTTGTCTTCTTGCTGTCTTCACTCCGTCTGCCCGTTGTATGACGCATCTCTTTCTTTTCTGCTCGTGGCAGAGTACCGTTACCTAGCTTATCACCAATCAAGGGTAAGTATTAAATATACATTTTTCTTTTTTTTTTTTTTATATAATCTTTATTCAACAAAAATAACTGTTAAATATTGTTATGTCACGACCCCATAGGGGTCCAGGACTTTGTTACAGCCATTTTTGTGCCTAAAAGTTCGGGTCCCCATTGACTTTAATGGGGTCCGGGATAACGTTCGGGCAACGTTCGGTGCCGAACCCGGACTTTTTTCCAAAGTTCGTTCGGACCCTCCGAACCCGAACGTCCAGGTGTTCGCTCAACTCTAATCTTAAGGGAAAAAAACAATATGCTGATGTTATCCAAAGTGGATACTTTTCTCCAGAGATTGCTTATACTGGTGCAGTTTTCTGGCACCCATACATTGGAGATTTATCTCAAATCTATGGCTAGCTTTGTGCGGTGTATGCCTTGTGTTATTATTCTTATTACTACAACAACAATCATTCATTAATAAACTATAAATACATATAAAATGTGTTTCTTCTATCCCCAGTCCATTATTTCAAAGGCTGGCCATGATCAGGTGTTAAACTCCTGGGGTAAACTTTCCTTTATTCATGTTCAATAATACTGAGTTCTGTATTCACTCACAGCAGCTCCAGATCAATAAAAAAACTTGACTGTGCATGACAATTTCAGAAATGTATTCCTGCAAAGCAAGTCAACATGATGCTGATTTCTTCCTTTTATCCAACTTTTTCTTTTACACATTGAATGTTTTTTTTTTCTTTCCATACAGTAATCCAGTTCTTGTAAATCATGTCTCTTTATCAGCTCATAACATTGATGCTGGATGCAAAAACATCTTTGTATTTGTGCTTACTATTTAATTAGATTCTGATCCCAAATATTTCAGGTCCCAGCTGTAGATATGTGGTGTCACTAATAAAAGAAACGTGTATGAATATTTAATTTTCTAGGACTTTTCGAAATGTTTTAAGGCAGTCATAAGCATCCTGATCTTGTTCACTGTTTGATGGCCCATTGAGATGTGAAGGTGAAGATGAGCCCATTTAGGTTTATGTTATGGGGCATGCCAACCACTGCTGAATTTCTTGTTTCACTCAAAGATCTTCCAGCTTTCTGTAAAGTTTTAGGTTGGACTAGGCCAATCCTTCACCTTTCTTAAAGAGAAGAGGGGACAATTTGTTTCCAGGGGTGAGACCAGCTACATCGCAGAGTACATGGCAGCAAATTCTGATGACTACTGTAATTTTTTGGGCAATAGCTACCTATCCATGGCCATCCTTAAAAGTTGACCAGGCAAAGGAATAAATACATAACTGAATATACTGTATATATTTGATCTGTTCTGCTTCCCAAATACTTCAAATTCTGTTCATCCACTCTTGTAATCTTGGCACCACTGTCAGAGAGCAGGCTAGAATGTTGACATCACTTTTCTCTGTTAACCAGACATGACGTTGGATAATAAAGAGGTAGAAACACATTAATGAGATCAATGACCTCTCTTCCTGTATGCTTGTCCAGGATGAGAAAATGGCAGAACTCTGCAAACCAGTAGATCCTTGACTGGCCAAGTTTGGTTCTTGATTGGCACTCCTTGAGTGCCGATTCTTTCACTATTAGTCATACTGTTCATAGTAGCTCATATATGACAGAAATATCTGCAACAGCTCCTATGTAAAATGGAGAACAGTATTCAGAAGTTTTGCTGAAAAAACAAAGTTTCACTTTATTCATGTCTAGTGCCCGCTACCTCTAGGTAGGTACTTAGAGAGATTTTTGTGGGGTGAGGCAAATTTTGTCAGGCCTGATTGTTTTGATTTTCTGGGCAAGGGAGTGGCTAGTGACTTGCAGATCCCATAATTACCCTTTACCCGCCCAAGTTAAATCCCCTAATTAAAAAAAAACACAAATACTGGCCTGTTCGTCCTGACTCCGGATGTAAGGACATGTGTGATTGAGGGCAGAGTAACAGATGAACCACTACTTCCAGAAACCCCTACGGGGGCATGGCTACACATGTATATCTCAAATGGGCGACCCTTGATCTGCATATGATGTACTGTAAGTTAAAGCAACCTTACAAGTCGATTGATTAATGCTGCCAAAGCTTGTATTACCCTGTGTTGGAAAGACCCTAACCCTCCTTCCATTACTATGTGGCTTAAGGTCAGGAGTATCAATGTCATGGAAGACCTAGTGCTTACCCCCCAAAACAAGAGATTACAATATACTAAAGCATGGTCATATTGGGACACGTTTATATACTCGGAAGAGAGGAAGTCCCTCCTGGAGAGATGCTCTGGGGATTGAGGTCCTCCCGTCCTTCTTCTTAATGCACACATGCATCTCATCACCCTGCCCCCTCCCTCCTTTTTTTTTTTTTTTATGTTTTTGCTTAGTTTTGGCACCCATGGGCTTCCATTAGTTTCTCTGTTCTTGTTCCCTTTCCTCTAAAAAACTGAAGGGTCTGCCCCAGTAAACTCTGACAAATTGTCCACAGATACCTCCTCGTTTTTGGAAGTGAGAAATTAATGTGGGTTTTAGTGATATCAGAACATCTTGTATCTCTGTATCTTGCTATATTTTTGCTCTGATGGATGCTTTATTCTTTTATATAAATAAAAATTTTGAAAAAAAAAAAACAACCTTACGGGTAAAACATTTTTTTGAATAAAATATGCTCCTATTTATTTCTTTATTAACCCTTAGCTAAGCCTATTCAGCCCTAATTATCTCCTTCCATCCCTTCTCCCTTTAGCTACTATTTATCTGATGTGTTTATATCATTTTTTTTTACTATAAATATTTCATGTTTATTATCTTTGATTTGTTTTGTTTGCTGCTTTAAAAAAATCATCTTTATTTAATTTGTAAATAACTTTGCCTAGCCTTGTACCACAAGTATAATTTCAGCATCATTAAATGTGTGGAAACGAGAAGAATTATACAATGTGGACTATAATGTGCACTTTTTAGCCACTTGTTTTAACCACTTAACGACCGCCTGCTGTGTTTTCATGGTGGCAGTGTGGTTGCTGTGCATGAATCGCCGTAAAAAGACGGCGATCTGCGAACGGCCGCTAGGGGGCGCGCGTCCGCCGCACTCCTGAGGAGTGTGCCCGCGGCTCGGGCGGACCCAATGATGAGCGGCCGCAGCTAAAGAACGGGCAACCACCGATGTAAACACGGCGGTTCCCATTCCGACAGTGCAGGCATGGGTGATCTACTGATCCCTGTCACTAGGATCAGTTAGATCTCTCATGCCCATGGTAGCCCAACCCCCCCCCCCCACAGTAAGAACACACCCAGGGAACACAGTTAACCCCTAGCTTTCCCCCCCAGGTTAACCCCTTCACTGCCAATGACATTTATACAGTAATCAGTGGACATTTACATTTCTGATCGCTGAATAAATGTCATTGGTCCCAAAAAAGTGTCAAAACTGTCCGACATGTCCGCTGCAATATCTCAGTACCGCTAAAAATCGCAGATCGCCGCCATTACTATTAGAAAATTTAAAAAAATAAAAACCCCAGAAATGAATTCTCATCATCCGTAAACTCGGCCACTTTTGCGCAAACCAATCAATGAACGCCAATTGTGATTTTTTTTTTATCACACATATGAGGAAGAATATAAATCGGCCAAAAATGGTGAAAAAAAATGTTTTTTTATATTTTTTTTGGATTAGAATTTTAGCAAAAAGTAAGAAATTTGGGTTTTTTTTGCAAAATGGTCGCTCTTCTTTTGTTTATAGCGGCAATCAGAAATGATGCAGAGGTGATCAAATACCACCAAAAGAAAGCTCTATTTGTGGGGAAAAAAGGACGCAAATTTTGTTTGGGTGCAACGTCACACGACCGTGCAATTGTCAGTTAAAGCGACGCAGTGCCAAATCGCAAAAAGTGCTCTGGTCCTAAAGCTGGAAAACCTTCCGGTTGGTAAGTGGTTAAAACTGGTAAAAATGGAAAAAAAAAAATTTTTCTATAGATTTCATAGAAAAAAACTATTTTCCAAGATACTATTGTCAAAAAAAAGTCTTGCTTCACAAATAAAGGCAATGTATATTATGTATTACTTGATTATCTGTCAGTAACAGACTTCCTGTCCTAAGGTGAAAACATTCACTTACTATACTGTATTTATGGCTGATTTAGACTGTAAACACCTCCTCCTCTCCCCATCGTCATTATAGAGGGAAATTGTAAATCACAGGAGGTAGATGGCAAAGCTGATGAGGATTTTAATTCAGTAAACAGGACGTTATCTTTTTTTCAAGGTTTTTTTGAGTCTTTTTCTGTACTTGCAGAATTTAGCCCAAAGAAAGAAAATGTGTGTAAATAATAGACATGTGCACTGCCAAAAAATGCGTTCATTTTCATTTTTGATTCATTTGTTTGTTTTTTTTTTTCATTTTTTGGGTCATTCATCATGATCGAAATATGTAAATTCGTAAGTTCAAAATTTGAAAATTCGAAAATTTGAGAATCCAGTAACTGCGAAAATTCGAAAGAAAAATCCAGAAATTTCGGACTACCAAAAGAAAGCTCTATTTGTGGGGAAAAAAAACGATGTCAATTTTGTTTGGGTACAACGTCGCACGACTGCACAATTGTCATTCAAAATGCGACAGCGCTGAAAGCCTAAAATTGGTCTGGTCAGGAGGGGGGTTTAACCACCTCCCACCCGGCCACTGTATATATACGGCCGGGTGGGAGCTTCCCCGTTCTGACAGGACGTGTATTTACGTCCCACAGAACGGGAGCTCGCAGCGCGGCCACGCGGCGCGCTGCTGCTGGATCCTGTGATCATTATGATCACAGGATCCAGCTGAGCAGAGATCGGGATACGGGCGCAGTGACTGGCCCTCCCGATCATGGGACAGCGGTGTCCAATCACAGCCATCACATTGTAAACAGAGACGACAGTTCTCCCCCCGCCGAGCTCAGTGAGAGCTCAGTGCGGGGGGGGGGAAGGGGGGAATCTGCAGATAGGTAACAGCTCTCTGCATGATGAGGATTTCATGCAGAAAGCTGTCACAGATCGCCCCCCACACAGTGCACCAAGCACACCGATACCCCTGACCCCATACATATAAGTGTCCCCATAAAACAGCCCCCAAAACATTTGTATGTCCCCAAAACATCTGTCACAGTCCCCAAACATCTGTCACAGTCCCCAAACATCTGTCTGACCGCCAACACCAAATAAACTCCGATTTGGGTTATTTTTACCAAAGAAATGTAGCAGTATCATTTTTGGTCAAAATTTATGAAGAGGAATTACTTATTTGCAACATTTTATAACAGAAACGCAGAAAAATGCATTGTTTTTGACAATTTTCAGTCTTTTTTTAATTTATAGCGCAAAAAATAAAAAACCCAGGGGTGATTAAATACCACCAAAAGAAAGCTCTATTTGTGTGAAAAAAATGATAAAAATTTGATTTGGGTACAGTGTCGCATGACCGCGCAATTGTCATTCAAACTGCAACAGCGCTGAAAGCTGAAAATTGGTCCGGGAAGGAAGGGGGTTTAAGTGCCCAGTATTGAAGTGGTTAAGTGCCCAGTAAGCAAGAGGTTAAAAATATTATAACACACTTGACCAAAAACAACTACAGTTTCCCTTTAAGGGGTAAAATAGATTAGAAATGCAAGATCTGATTCCAAGAAAAAATATTAGACACATGGGAGAGAGCTGAAGAAATCTGAAGGGAATCTGGGGAATCTGGACATTCAGATCTGAAATTACAGACAGGTAGAAAAATAACAACAGTGTTTATATAGTCTTTGCTTGGATTTATTTTTCTTTCTGTTACAGGAGACACAGACTTTCTTAACAATGCCAGAGCCAAGATCTGTACTTGTAAGAGGCTGGAACAGAAATAAGTCATATTTCTCCAGGATCATACATTTATTTAAACTTAAAAGCCATTTTTTTCTTCAAAACCTTACAAGCAATCTGCCATCTTCATTAGATCTGGCAGCTCTGACAAAGCAGCAAGGAAACTTATCCACCATCATGAATTCCTATAGAAAATTCTTAAAACATGCCAACTTTTCTTACAATAAATGCATGGTTCTTTTGCATATTTTTTAATCTGGTATGGCCAGGACTTAACTATGATCACCTTGCATACATACTGTACATAGATGGTCCATATACTAACTGACATATCAGCATGGGTACCACTTCCTTAAACTAAATCTCTCTAAAACCGAGCTGATAATATCCCCACCCATGCCCTTCAAACATGACTTTTTTATCAAAGGTGGAACAATACAACCATCAATCTGTCCCCTCATGCCAGGGTACCAGGTGTAATCTTAGACTATAAGCTGTCATTTCAGCTCCAAATCCAATCGTTGTCAAAAGCTTGTAGACTTCACCTGCATATTATCTCTAAAAGTTGCCCTTTTTTAACTAATGAAACCACCAAGCTACTCATTCTCTCGACTATTGCAACTCCCTTCTCATAAGCCTACCTCTCCATAGGCCAGGGATATGCAATTAGCGTACCTCCAGATGTTGCCGAACTACAAGTCCCATGAAGCATAGCAAGACCCTGACAGCCACAAGCATGACACCCAGAGGCAGATGCATGATGGGATTTGTAGTTTTGCAACAGCTGGAGGTCCGCTAATTGCATATCCCTGCCATAGGCTATCCCCTCTTCAGCCTATCATGAATGCTGCTGCCAGACTCATCTACCTTACCAACCGTTCATTGTCTGCCACCCCTCTCCACCAATCCCTACACTGGCTGCCGATCACCCAGTGAATTAAAGCGTTTATTAACCCTCAAAAAAATTATTATGTTCCCTTAAAGCATGTTATACAGCACACCGCTTGTGCTGTGTCATTTGGCCCCCTGTATCACCTGTAATACCTGTCTGATCCTGCCTGGTTCTGCCTTCCCTCTGTACGCTGACTCCAATGTATCATGGCTGCGGAGCTGTGACACGTGCCTTCTTCATCTGCAGTCTCCTATGTTCTCTCCCTCCCTCCTCTCCCCCTCCCCTCTCTGAGTGTCTGCTCGTGTCAGCCCCGCTCCTGCTGCTCTCATACTTAACATGAAAAGCCCCCATCCCTTCTGTATTAAAACAAGAAGTTCCCCTGTGTCTGTGTCATATCATAAATATGCTTATCTGTACTGATGACACACTGTCTTCCTGTGGTCATGTGACTCCTCAGCTCTGTCTCTCCTCTCTCCTCTCCTCCCTGGCTGACATCAGCTGCAATGCTCTGCCCCACCTGCTTGGACTGTCAGCTAGGCAGAGGAGAGGAGAGGCAACTGATCACAGGAAGAAGGTGAGTTATCAGTACAGATAAGCATATATATGATATAACACAGACACAGGGGAACTTATTTTTACTATACAGAGGGTGTGGGAGAATTTTATAGAAGTGGCTTAACAACCACTTTAAATTCAAAATACTAACCACAACACACAAAGACATTCACAACTTTGCCCTGAGCTACGTCACCAATCTTGTCTCCAAATATCACCCAAACCGTCCTCTCCACTCCTCTCAAAACCTCCTGCTCTCAAGTTCCCTTGTCTCCTCCTCCCATGCTTGTCTCCAGGATTTCTCCAGAGCCTCTCCCATACTCTGGAACTCCCTACCTCAATCTGTCCGGGTATCTCCTACTCTAGCTGCCTTCAGGCAATTCCTGAAAACACATTCCTTCAGGGAAGCCTATCATGCCTCCAACTAATCTTTTATCACTTCCATCAGCTTATTCCCCACAGTTACAACCTGTTGTACCACCTGCCTGTCATGTACCTGATCCAAGGCCAAGGTACTGAGAGGGCTCCCCTTGCAGCTAAGTGCGGTAGACCCTTGAAGGTGGTACAGGAGATGTAGCGCCCAAAGAAGCACAGGTTGCCAGCAGGGTACTGGAGAGCTGGGCCTAGGGTTGCCACCTCATCCCTTTAAACTCAAACACATATTAATTACACAGGTTCTGTGGCTGATTAAGGTGGTAATTAAACTCAATTGGTGCCTCATCTGCATTCAATTAGCATCAGAACCTGTGTAATGCATATGTGTTTGCGTTTAAAGGGATGAGGTGGCAACTCTAGTTGGGCCGGTGATTAAGTGTTGAATGCTGAGGTAGCAGGATGCACAGCAAGGCAAATGTCTCATGGGTTAACTCCAGATATACTAGGCAATTAGTGCAAACAGGAAACAGAAGGAAAGCCAGGCCGAAATTCAAACATGGATGACCATTCAGGAGACAGAAGCAGGTAGCAGAAACAGGATCTTGGCTGACGTCACACACAGGAAGGCAAGCAGATAAGAAGTATCAAAGTCTGTAAGGCAAGCTGGGGTCATACACAGGTGATCAAATAGAAGAAAAGTCCGTAAGGCAATCCGGGGTCACAACAGGAAATCCAAGAAATATATACAGAGGCTCAGGAACACATGAAGGCTGATGACAATTCAGCAATCTAGTGGGCTTAGCAGCAGTCTTTTATAGGCCAGCAAGTGGCCACATCTGTCACATAATGTGCCTGTTGTGCATGCATGTTCTCCTATTCGTGCCGTTGCGCATGCGCATTCGACTATTCGCACCGTCGTGCATTTTCCTGTGCCCATTCACGGGAATGCACTGGATGCGCCCATTACCAGTATTGGCAACGTTGCCAGCTCTTGTTTGGTTACTTCCCTGGCATCGCCCCTTCCATATTAGAGTGTAAGCTCTTCTGAGCAGGGCCCTCTTAACCCTCTTGTATTTTATTGTATTGTAACTGTATTATCTCCCTTTTATATTGCAAAGTGTTGCGTAAACTGTTGACGCTATATAAATCCTGTATAATAATAATAATAATATAGTAAACGTGGCGCAAAAGTTATTCACTTTCAGGTCATTGTAAATGATAAAGGGACCCCCTTTGTACCTGGGGAAAATAAGGTTTAACCTCCACATTGTTGTTAAAGTATTGATACAATGTACCGGAAGCTTCTTGGATGCAGAGAATACTTTACTTTCATGGAGGAATATCAGAACATGTCTTTATCATGAAAACAGGAACAGGATACAAACGAGTGCACACTTAGATACAGAAGGTATATTCTGTTATATCATAGAATGCATGTACTATACGCTATAATACTACAGCGCCACCTGCTTCACAAATAGGTATAATGCATACAGTATACAGTGGGTACGGAAAGTATTCAGACCCCCTTAAATTTTTCACTCTTTGTTATATTGCAGCCATTTGCTAAAATCATTTATTTTCCTCATTAATGTACACACAGCACCCCATATTGTCAGAAAAACACAGAAAAACACAGAATTGTTGACGTTTTTGCAAATTTATTAAAAAAGAAAAACTGAAATATCACATGGTCCTAAGTATTCAGACCCTTTGCTGTGACCCTTATATATTTATTTATAATGTCCATTTCTTCTGATCATCCTTGAGATGGTTCTACACCTTCATTTGAGTCCAGCTGTGTTTGATTATACTGATTGGACTTGATTAGGAAAGCCACACACCTGTCTATATAAGACCTTACAGCTCACAGTGCATGTCAGAGCAAATGAGAATCATGAGGTCAAAGGAAATGCCTGAAGAGCTCAGAGACAGAATTGTGGCAAGGCACAGATCTGGCCAAGGTTACAAAAAAAATTCTGCTGCACTTAAGGTTCCTAAGAGCACAGTGGCCTCCATAATCCTTAAATGGAAGACGTCTGGGACGACCAGAACCCTTCCTAGAGCTGGCCATACGGCCAAACTAAGCTATCGGGGGAGAAGAGCCTTGGTGAGAGAGGTAAAGAAGAACCCAAAGATCACTGTGGCTGAGCTCCAAAGATGCAGTTGGGAGATGGGAGAAAGTTGTAGAAAGTCAACCATCACTGCAGCCCTCCACCAGTCGGAGCTTTATGGCAGAGTGGCCCAACGGAAGCCTCTCCTCAGTGCAAGACACATGAAAGCAGACATGGAGTTTGCTAAAAAAACACCTGAAGGACTCCAAGATGGTGAGAAATAAGATTCTCTGGTCTGATGAGACCAAGATAGAACTTTTTGGCCTTAATTCTAAGCGGTATGTGTGGAAAAAACCAGGCAAGGCTCATCACCTGTCCAATACAGTCCCAACAGTGAAGCATGGTGGTGGCAGCATCATGCTGTGGGGGTGTTTTTCAGCTGCAGGGACAGGACGACTGGTTGCAATCGAGGGAAAGATGAATGCGGCCAAGTACAGGGATATCCTGGACGAAAACCTTCTCCACAGTGCTCAGATCCTCAGACTGGGCCGAAGGTTTACCTTCCAACAAGACAATGACCCTAAGCCCACAGCTAAAATAACGAAGGAGTGGCTTCACAACAACTCCGTGACTGTTCTTGAATGGCCCAGCCAGAGCCCTGACTTAAACCCAATTGAGCATCTCTGGAGAGACCTAAAAATGGCTGTCCACCAACGTTCACCATCCAACCTGACAGGGTTGGAGAGGATCTGCAAGGAGGAATGGCAGAGGAACCCCAAATCCAGGTGTGAAAAACTTGTTGCATCTTTCCCAAAAAGACTCTTGGCTGTATTAGATCAAAAGGGTGCTTCTACTAAATACTGAGCAAAGGGTCTGAATACTTAGGACCCCCATGTGATATTTCAGTTTTTCTTTTTTAATAAATCTGCAAAAATGTCAACAATTCTGTGTTTTTCTGTCAATATGGGGTGCTGTGTGTACATTAATGAGGGAAAAAAATTAACTTAAATGATTTTAACAAATGGCTGCAATATAACAAAGAGTGAAAAATTTAAGGGGGTCTGAATACTTTCCATACCCACTGTATATATAATTAGTTTATATGCAATCATGCCATTGTTCTTTCCAACACACATAAGGACAGGCTTCTTTACAGTAAGAGCTGTTAAAATGTGCTAGTCAGCTCAGTAAATTATTACAAAGCTGAATGTGCTTCAAATTGCATACAGAGTACCTGGTCATTATTATTTACAAGTAGTAATAATTTAGGTTGTTTATCTGGGGAGTATTTGATTTTCTTAAGAGATTAGGAAGATTATTTTTCCCTATTGGAGAAAATCGTATGATCTTTTATAAGGTTTTTTGCCTTCCTTTGGATCTGCTGTGGATTTATGATCTTGCTGATGAGGGCTTTGCATGTATTTATTTGTGTCTTCTGAGCTAGAAGATGACAAGTCTGACGTGAAAGGTCAAACCTCTGAGTCACCTAGGCTGGTTAAATGACTAGCTAATTAGCTCATGTTTAGAGTTGAGCGAACACCTGGATGTTCGGGTTAGGTGGGTTCAGCCGAACTTCAGTAAAAAGTCCGGGTTCGGTACCAAACTTGACCCGAACTTTACCCCGAACCCCATTGAAGTCAATGGGGACCCAAACTTTTCGGCACAAAAATGACTGTAAAATAGTCCTGGAAAGTGCTAGAGGGCTGCAAAATGATTTTAGAACAATAATCTGTCCCTTAAAGCAACAGCAGGAACCTGACCCTATAGGAGTAGGCGATGATTTTAGAACAATAATCTGTCCCTTACAGCAACAGCGGGAACCTGACCCTATAGAACTAGAAGATGATTTTAGAACAATAATCTGTCCCTCTAAGCAGTAGACTCTACCTAGTCCAGTCAAATCATTCTGTAATGCAGGATGAGATCTGCAACCTGTCCCTAAAAGCAGTAGTAGTAGTAATCTCTACCTATCTATCTATCTGCAATCTGTCCCTCACAGCACTGGCAGCATCCTCTCCCTACACTACCCAGAGAGCATGTGACATGCAGCATTACGTGACTCCAGCTTATAAAGAGGCTGGGTCACATGATGCACTGGCCAATCACAGCCATGCCATTAGTAGTCATTGCTGTTATGGCTTCTAAGGGCAAACCAGTGAAATGCTTGTTGATTGGCTGCCATGCAGCTATTCAACATGCGTGATCAAATACCCGAACCCAGAACCCGAACCCAAACCTTTTTTTCAAATGTCCGGGTTCGGGTCCAGGTCGCGGACACCCCAAAGTTCGGTACGGACCCGAACTTTACAGTTCCGGTTCGCTCAACTCTACTCATGCTAATTTATGTTTCTGGTTACAGTTGTATTGTTAGGGTAATATGATCAGGAGGGGGGGATGTCTTCCTCAAGTGTATAGAAGCCTGTATTCTTGTTTAAAATAAAGGTTTGATTTCTGGTGTACTCCAAAACTGATGTTGCCTGGTTCTTGGGTTACTATAGCCAGATCCATTGATCTCATGTTCCAGGACTTGGGAAACAGCTTCTTGATGGAAATACCCAACCGGGTGTCTGGAGTCCATCACAACTTTCATACCAACCCCCCAAATAACACAGGTCAGCAGCTGTTTGTGGCATTACACACTGGACTGAGTTGGACCTCAGTTGGGGTTATTGTATTCAGCAAGTGCACTGACATCAGTTTACTCTTCCATATTTAAACATTATTTTACTATTAAGGGTAATTTGTTGTCTACAATGTTATGTTATTACTTCTGCAAATGTTCCAGCAAAGAGAAAATACATTTATTTGTCTTAAGTAGTTACATTTATTTATGTAACCTCTCTTTTAAAGAATCTTGTATTATATTTACTGTAATACATTTTCTGAAAATGTGTGATTTCATCTGTCAGCAGTGGTTATTTTGGGTAATTTTAGTAAAATGAAAAGGTCCCTTTCTTTAAAACTGTGTCATTCTCGATTACAGGGGTCTGTAGGATGGCAAAATATGGGGAAAATATGTCCCCTAGACCACTTTTAGAAGAAAGGGGATTGGGGAAATGCATGACACAGCAACACTGGTGTCACAATGAATGACGGAACAATTGACTTCTATTACAACTAGAACTAGAGCATGAGCTGAAACACTTTTGCTAGTGACCAGCCTAGTGGTCAGTGGCGGCTGGTGTTCAAAATTTTTTGGGGGGCTCTCGATCGGTCATATAAAGCATTCATTTAGTTGTACTGGACCTGTAACTGTCAATACCTAGCCCCTGACCTTTATGAACAGCAGGTTGAGGGTTTAACACACAAATCAGCCAGGACACAGCTATACAGACGAAGCAATCAGAGCGTCTATTCAGGTGAGACAAGGCTTGTGCTGAGATTCCTAATCACAAAAAATAATCCCTTTTTACCCACCAATTCCGATTGCAACAAGTCCTCCACCGACAGCTTACCTGCTGATCTGAACTTACAGCAGCGATCCTCTTACCAAAGCCATCCCCCTCCCCGCACGATTAGTGGCCTTACCTTATACTGCGGTAGAGGTGCAGGGAGGAGGATGAGGTGGCGGTGCACTGCTGATTCCGCGGTAGGCTGTTGCCAGGGCCAATGCTTCTCCTCCCGGCCAAACAGGAGCTGGGTCCTGAGACCCATCCTAAGAATCCCCGCCAATCGGGTCTCAGGACCTACTTCCTGATTGGCCGGTAGGAGAAGCAGGAAGACATTAGCGACTATTAATTCGCTAATGTCACACAAGTGGGTGGGCTCATGGCGCAGTGCTCTGCGCCCCAAGCCCACCTTTTTTGAAGCCAATTAACGTTAAAATACATGTGTACAGCGCCCTGCGTGGAGATTAGGGCCTGGGTGCATGGGTTGGGGGGGTGGCACCAAATGGACGGCCCACCACTGCTAGTGGCGATGTGTTGGGTCACCAGACAGGGACAGAGAATACATAAGGCTGGTCACTAATAAAAACACTTCCACTGTCATTTTTCTGTGTTACCCAAGAGCCTTGATTGCATTCTTGTGATCCTCTTCTTTTGGATTGGTTGACAACTGTACTGTACCTGCTTTACATCACAACATGCTTGCAACACCCAGGAGGAGAACTGCACACATGCATCATGCTGATTGGCTAGATGAACTGTCACTCAAAACATGCCACATTTCATTACACTACCTGGTCTGATACTCCTTCCATTTCAAAATTATCGCTTGCACAGTGCTCCTTGGGATGTTTAAAGCTTGGGAAATCTTTTTGTTTCCAAACCCGGCTTTAAACTTCTCCACAACAGTATCTCGGACCTGCCTGGTGTGTTCCTTGTTCTTCATGATGCTCTCTGCACTTTAAACGGACCTCTGAGACTATCACAGTGCAGGTGCATTTATACGGAGACTTGATTACACACAGGTGGATTCTATTTATCATCATTAGTCATTGAGGTCAACATTGGATCATTCAGAGATCCTCACTGAACTTCTGGAGAGAGTTTGCTGCACTGAAAGTAAAGGGGCTGAATAATTTTGCACGCCCAATTTTTCAGTTTTTTATTTGTTAAAAAAGTTTGAAATATCCAATAAATTTCGTTCCACTTCATGATTGTGTCCCACTTGTTGATTCTTCACAAAAAATTACAGTTTTATATCTTTATGTTTGAAGCCTGAAATGTGGCAAAAGGTCGCAAAGTTCAAGGGGGCCGAATACTTTCGCAAGGCACTGTATATGCTAGTTGTTTTTTCCCCCCAAAAGTGGAGTTACCCCTTAACCACTTCAGCCCCGGAAGGATTTCCCCTTTAGCACCAGAGCACTTTTTGCGATTCGGCACTGCATCGCTTTAACTGACAATTGCACAGTTGTGCGACGTTGTACCCATACAAAATTTGCGTCCTTTTTTTCCCATAAATAGAGCTTTCTTTTGGTGGTATTTGATCACCTCTGCGTCATTTCTGATCGCGGCTATTAACAAAAAAACAGCGACACTTTTGCAAAAAAAAATATTTTTCTTACTTTTTGCTAAAATTCATATTATTGGTAAAAAAAAATCGCAATCTGTGTTTATTGATTGGTTTGCGCAAAAGTTACCACATTTTCGGATGATGAGAATTCATTTCTGGGGTTTTTATTTATTTTTTTCTTTACTAGTAATGGCGGTGATCTGTGATTTTTATCGGGACTGCGATATTGCAGCGGACATGTCGGACCATTTTGACACTTTTTTGGGACCACTGACATTTATACAGCGATCAGAAATTTAAATGTCCACTGATTACTGGATAAATGTCATTGGCAGTGAAGGGGTTAACCTGCAGGGCATGATCTAGGGGTTAACTGTGTTCCCTAGGCGTGTTCTAACTGTGAGGGGGCTGGGCTGTTATGGGCATAAGAGATCTAACTGATTCCAGTGACAGGGATCAGTAGATCTCTTATGTCCCCACTGACAGAGCGGGGAACCGCCATGTTTACATCGGCGGTTCCCCGTTCTTTGGCTCTGGCTGCTCATTGCGGCTCGCTGGCGGACATCAGGTCCGCCCGAGCCGCAGGCATACTCCTCCGGAGTGCCGCGGGCACGCGCGCACGCCTCCGGTGGCACGCACGGGCCCCCTAGTGGCCACTCCGCAAATCGGTTTATTTACAACGATTTGAGGGACACATCCACACTGCCGCAGTAAATATACCGCGCGCAGTGTGGAAGTGGTTAAAGAGGAAGTCAATTTCCTTGGTTTGTTTGTACCTACAGTATAGGTAAGCCTATAATAAGTCTTACCTATAGGTACTGTAAATATTTCCTAAACTTGCACCGTTTATGACATAGTTACTGTATACGCCGTAGATGATGTCATCTGTGCATGTGCTCTGAAGGAACAGCTGCCCGTGCCATTTCTTCAGAGCCCTGTGCCGTGACTGGCAGCTCCTGTGCGCATGCATCGTAATGACGTCACGTGGCTCCGACCAGTCACACAGCCAGAGTCCGCAGACCCAGAAGGAAGACGGCCGAAGATGGATGCAGCCTCCAGCGCTGACAAAGAGGGCTTTGTTTGCAGGTAAGTTTCACATAATGTGCTAGTATGATGCATACTAGCACATTATGCCTTTACTTTGCAGGTAAGCAAAATGAACAAAAAAAAGAGACAGGGTTTACTTCCTCTTTAAAACCAGAAAAAGAGTCAATCTGTTGCCTCTCTGATGAGAAATCCATGCACATTCCTTGGTCCTGAAGTATGCACTCTTAAATCCTGTGTTGAGTCAGAGTTTAACCACTTACGGACCACCCGACGTCAATGTATGTCTGTACTTTGACGTGGAATACTGTTGTTATGGTAGCAGATAGCTACCATAACCCCGGTATCATTTTTTCAGGGGGTGGTCCCCTTTCAGATAAAAGGGGTCTCTGTTGCGGATTCACAACAAGATCCTTTTTATCGGGGACAGGAGAGGGCCATACCCCCTCCCTCCACTTTCCAGTTGTCTCCGCCACTTACCGGATCCGTCAGTAGCAGTGGAGACAATCGGGTCCACTCCCCTTACTGCCTGGATGCCAAGTGAGGGCAAAATGGCCCCCGCTCACCTCCATGGCATTGAAGGGCGGAAGCGACGTCAAACATCACTTCCGCCCAATGTTCTTAGAGACAATTTTTTTTTCAAGTGACTTTTTTTTTTTTTTTTGTAATAGAAATAAAAGTGACCCAATTTTTTTTTTAAAAAAAAGGACAGTGTAAAAATAAAAAGTAAAATAAATAAGAAAAAAAAAATTAAAGTGCCCGTCCTGTTTAGCTCGCGTGCAGAAGTGAACGCGTACGTAAGTCCCGTCCGCAAAAAATGATGTTCAAACGGCACATGTGAGGTATCGCCGTGATCGTTAGAGTGAGAGCAATAATTCTAGCACTAGAACTCCTCTGTAACTCAAAATTGATAGCCTGTAAACATTTTTAAACTTTGCAGATGGAGATTTTTAAGTACCAAAGTTTGTCGCCATTTCACGAGCGGGTGCAATTTTGAAGCATGACATGTTGGGTATCAATTTGCTCGGCGTAACATCATCTTTTACAATATAGAAAAACGTTACTTCTGTCTTATTTTTTAATTCAAAAAATTGTGCTTTTAAGATCGCTGCGCAAATATGGTATGACATAAAATATTGCAACAACTGCCATTTTATTCTCTAGGGCGTTAGAAAAAAAAATGTACAATGTTTGGTGGTTCTAAGTAATTTTCTAGCAAAAAAACCTGATTTTAACTTGTAAACACCGAATCTCAGAAAGAGGGCTTTGTCCTTAAGTGGTTAAACACAACAAAGGAATACACTCCATCTTCTCCGCATAGAAGGCAATGTAAAGGGAGCAGTGCCCATTTCAATATAGATCAGGAGCCTTATATAACAGCTGAAGTATGACTTGAAAGAGTATTGACTGCGAGCAGTACGATCAGAAGGAACGGTTATGTTAGCAGCCGGTGGCCTTTATGACCTTGGAAAATGATTGATTAATGTCACTATTGAGGTGACTGCTTTAAGTTAAAGAGTCAGCCAAGTACGCCATAGATGTCACCCCATGACACCACCTCCATTGTCGGCTACAATCATCTATTACATTTAAAGAACATTTCTATGTAACTAGCAGGACTTGTCATGTTGTTTGCAGTAGTATTATCAAATATGTTTTAGAAAAAGTTTGAAATCAAAAAGCAGCACAGCTTACATTTTATGTTTTTAACGGGAACAAGTTACCAATCACATCAAAGCTTGATAAAAAATGTTTCCAAAATAGAAAAGTTAGAGACAGTAAAATACAAAATATAAAGGATACAAAAACGATACAAAAATTAGTACTTGTGAGCTGCTATGTTATATTCAACAGTGAATCGCACACACCTTAACACACTGCCATCAATATGTGCACAAACTACAGGGTGGGCCATTTATATGGATACACCTTAATAAAATGGGAATGGTTGGTGATATTAACTTCTTGTTTGTGGCACATTAGTATATGTGAGGGGGGGAACTTTTCAAGATGGGTGGTGACCATGGCGGCCATTTTGAAGTTGGCCATTTTGAATTCAACTTTTGTTTTTTCAATAGGAAGAGGGTCATGTGACACATCAAACTTATTGGGAATTTCACAAGAAAAACAATGGTGTGCTTGGTTTTTAACATAACTTTATTCTTTCATGAGTTATTTACAAGTTTCTGACCACTTATAAAATGTGTTCAATATGCTGCCCATTGTGTTGGATTGTCAATGCAACCCTCTTTTCCCACTCTTCACACACTGATAGCAACACCGCAGGAGAAATGCTAGCACAGGCGTCCAGTATCCATAGTTTCAGGTGTTGAACATTTCGTATCTTCACAGCATAGACAATTGCCTTCAGATGACCCCAAAGATAAAAGTCTAAGGGGTTCAGATCGGGAGACCTTGGAGGCCATTCAACTGGCCCACGACGACCAATCCACTTTCCAGGAAACTGTTCATCTAGGAATGCTCGGACCTGACACCCATAATGTGATGGTGCACCATCTTGCTGGAATTATGATGTCGGTGATAGGGAATTGCTGGCCATCAAGTCAGCTTCCTTGAAGGAGCAGCTCACCCGATATTGGTTTTTACTGACCATAAAAACCATAAAAAAACCATATGCTGTGAAGATACGAGATGTGCAGCACCTGAAACTACGGATACTGGAAGCCTGTGCTAGCATTTCTCCTGCGGTGTTGCTGTCAGTGTGTGAAGAGTGGGAGAAGAGGGTTGCATTGACAATCCAAAACAATGGGCAGCACATTGAACACATTTTATAAGTGGTCAGAAACTTGTAAATAACTCATGAAAGAGTTAAAACCAAGCACACCATTGTTTTTCTTGTGAAATTCCCAATAAGTTTGATGTGTCACATGACCCTCTTCCTATTGAAAAAACAAAAGTTGGATTCAAAATGGCCGACTTCAAAATGGCCGCCACGGTCACCACCCATCTTGAAAAGTTTCCCCCCTCACATATACTAATGTGCCACAAACAGGAAGTTAATATCACCAACCATTCCCATTTTATTAAGGTGTATCCATACAAATGGCCCACCCTGTATATACAACTACAACGGCAGCGCTCCACTCTCTAAATCAGGGTTTCTCAACCAGGGTTCCATGGAACTGTAGGGTTCCTCCAGAGGTTACTAGGGGTTCCTTGAGCAATGGCAAATTTCTACCTCTCAGATAAATTCCCAATGACATCATTGATCTTTTTAGCTATCTGTAAGGGGTAATTCTTCCCAATGACCACAAGTGTTAGGAGCATTCTTCCCTTTGACCATCACACTAATGTATCATGAGTTGTAGATTTTTAATTTTTAGCAGGGGTTCCTCGAGACCAGAGAACTATTTCAAGGGTTCCTCTGTGTCGAAAAGGTTATGAAAGGCTGCTCTAAATGATATGTATATGTAAACAATATTTAAAAAAATGTGAATTCTATCACTTTAAATGTATCATCATGTGCAATCTTACTTCCCGCAAATCGAGGTACCCATACATCGGTTAAAGCAGTGGTTCTCAACTCCGGGCCTCAGGACCCAACAACAGGCCAGATTTTAAGTATTACCTTGGGGAGATGCAGACTAGAATACTGCAGTCACTGAGCAGCAAATAATATCACCTGTGATGTATTTCAGTTATCCTGCAAACCTGGCCTGTTGGGGGGTCCAGAGGACCGGAGTTGAGAACCACTGTGTTAGAGGAAGTGGATGTACTGGGGTGAAGCCTGCAACCATTTTTTTTTTAGAGCGGGTGGTTGACTATCAGGTGATAAGGGCCAATGCAGCTCAGTAGCCGCTTGGCCATTATCCCAGGCAGCGGGAGGAGACCCCCCCCCCCCACGCTCTCTTAGACCCCCGATCCCTCCCAGTGTTGCCAACCTACCAGATTGAAATTTACTGACATGACGCCCAAAAAAAGCACAGCAAGGTTTTTACTGACATTTCCAAAAGTTATAAGATTACAGCTTAACCTCTTCAGCCCCGGAAGGATTTCCCCCTTTATAACCAGAGCACTTTTTGCGATTCAGCACTGCGTCGCTTTAACTGACAATTGCGCGGTCGTGCGATGTTGTACCCAAGCAAAATTTGTGTCCTTTTTTCCCCACAAATAGAGCTTTCTTTTGGTGGTATTTGATCGCCTCTGCATCATTTCTGATCACCGATATAAACAAAAGAAGATTGACAAATTTGCAAAAAAAAAAAAACAAATTTCTTACTTTTTGCTAAAGTACATATCAAAAAAAATATAAAAAAAAAACATTTTTTTTTTCATCGGTTTTGGCTGATTTATATTCTTCCTCATATTTTTGGTAAAAGAAATTGCAATCGGCGTTTATTGATTTATTTGTGCAAAAGTTTCCGCGTTTACAGATGATGAGAATTAATTTCTGGGGTTTTTATTTTTTTTACATTTTTTACTAGTAATGGCGGCGATCTGCGATTTTTAGCGGTGCTGCGATATTGTAGCGGACATGTCGGACATTTTTGACACTTTTTTGGGACCAATGACATTTATACAGCGATCAGAAATTTAAATATCCACTGATTACTGTATAAATGTCATTGGCAGGGAAGGGGTTAACCTGCAGGGGGAGATCTAGGGGTTAACTGTATTCCCTAGGCGTGTTCTAACTGTGGGGGGGGGGGCTGGGCTAGCTTGGGCATAAGAGATCTAACTGATCCCAGTGACAGGGATCAGTAGATCTATGCTCGCACTGGCAGAGCAGGGAACCGCCGCGTTTACATCAGTGGTTCCCCGTTCTTTTGCTGTGGCCACTCATCGCGGCTCACCAGCGGACAACAGGTCCACCCGAGCCACGGGCACACTTCTCCAGAGAACGGCGGGCACGCGTCCCCTGGTGGCCACTCCTCAAATCGCCATTTATTTACGGCAATTCGCGGGACACGTCCACACTGCCGCAGTAAATATACTGTAGGCAGTGTGGAAGTGGTTAAGTAGACTAAGTTCACCTTTGCTCAGCTTTTTTTTTTTTTCTAAATTCCAGCTCCCCTATGCACCAATATAGCATTGATGTCCTTTTATTGCAAAAATAAAGCAGCTTTTCATTAATTCTACACCGGCTTCCCTCACTCTATTCATAGCTGTTTAAAAACACTGCTCGATTACCTCTGTCTTCCTGTAGAGTCTTTAGGTCATGACACAGGAAGGAGTTGACTAGCTGAGGGTGGATGATGCAGGATGTGTGCTAATGAGATCAGCTGGCCAACTCCTTCCTGTGTCATGACCTAAAGTCTGACCAGGAAGTAAGGCAGAAGTAATGGAGCAGTGTGTTTACACAGCTATGAAGAGAGTGAGGTAATCTGGAGTAGAATTAATGGAAAGCTGTTTTATTTTTGCAACAAAAAAGGTGAACAGAGGTGAACTTTAACTTCAAAAAACCCAATATGTGCATATATATAAAAATACAATAAATAATGTATATACAGCCACGTGTATGTGCAAAAAAATGTGAAAAATATAAATATATAAAAATTGAAAAGTCCCCTTGTGTAGTACCAAAATAAATAACAACAGCAGTAGTAATAATCCTCTTTGTATTCCACCACCATGTGCACTGCTTTATACCATGCAGTGTGAAGTCCCCTTCACCAGATGTGCCCTCACCTGGAATATATGACCACTGGTATGGTCTAACTGCACCTCTGATCCACACAAGGGGATTCTCTTTCATTTCCAAATAACTTGAATATGAAGGTTATACCCACTTTCTCCTTAAATACTCCTCCACACAGCCAAAGCACCATAGAAAAAACAACTATACAGTACATATTGCTTTATCTTTTAAAAGTAACATTTTTTTTTTATTACACACTTAGATTAAAAACACTTGCATGCTCCTAGTGCTTACAGTTCACCAGCCAATATCAGCATGCAATATATAAGACTATCCAGCAGAAACAATATACAATCCACAGCAAGTATTTTACCACACTATCCTCATTTCTCCTTGTCTCTCAGTGCAACGTGATGTCAGCAAGCCCCTTCCCTACACATTATGCCACAGGGTCCCATGGCTTACTCAGGGGGATATGATATCAAGGGGCTACTGGGGATGTTGTAAATCACCATAGTAGACCACATTACATAGAGAGAAAGCTGTGATGTTCCAGGTCCTCTGCAAGTGGCTTCCCCTTTTCACACTGACTACAAGGGGTTGCTCACTTGGCACCCCTTCCATTCATAGAATGCCTTGTATTGTTTTCGGTAAATACAGGTTGTTCTTTGATTGGATGAGAGTGGAGAGAAGGGACAGTGAAGTCACGACCTTTACCTCCACCTCATACAATCAGACAATGACTTGTATCCATTGAAAAAAATGCGAGTGAGTGAACCTCCTGTGGTCAGTATGCAGCAGGAAAGATGTTCATGCAGGACACAGAAGATCTTGACTCCCACTGTATGTAGCATGGACTACTGCAATGACTTACAGCATCCCCAGCTGCCCTAAGGATATCAAATATCCATACTTACATGGAACCAAATTGGCCCAATGTAAGCAGGGAAAAATATAATTCCTGGATGTCATCTTTAACCGCTTGCCGACCGCTGGTCGGCAATTGACGGTGACAGAGTGGCTCTATTGCGCAAGTCGCCGTCATACGACGGCGGCTGCGGGATTGAGCCTAGTGAGCGCGCGCGCACTCACTGTGTTCGGGGAGGGCCAGGGAGCGGGTGCGGCGGAGTCGATCTCCGCTGGCCACCCGCGATGCCCCCCCCCCAGAGTGAAAGAACGGAGGTCCGTGTAAGTAAACACGGACCTCCGTTCTGTGAGGGGGGAAGGGCTGCGATCACAGCCTTCCTCTACATGGAGGCTGTGACCACTTCCCTTCCCCAGCTAGGGCAGTCCCCACACAGTTAGAACACGCCCAGGGAACACAGTTAAACCTTAGAGCGCCCCCCGCAGGTTAACCCCTTCACTGCCAATGGCATTTACACAGTAATCAGTGCATTTTTATAGCACTGATCGCTGTATAACTGCCAATGGTCCCATAAAAGTGTCAAAATGGTCCGACATGTCCGCTGAAATATCGCAGTACCGCTAAAAATTGCAGATCACCGCCATTACTAGTAAAAAATAAAAAAAAATAAAAACCCCAGAAATTAATTCTCATCATCTGTAAACGCGACCACTTTTGCGCAAACCAATCAATAAACGCCGATTGCGATTTTTGTTTATCACAAACATGAGGAAGAATATAAATTGGCCAAAACCGATGAAAAAAAATGTTTTTTTATATTTTTTTTTTGGATTTGTATTTTAGCAAAAAGTAAGAAATTTGGGTTTTTTTGAAAAATTGTCGCTCTTCTTTTGTTTGTCAGAAATGACGCAGCGGCGATCAAATACCACCAAAAGAAAGCTCTGTTTGTGGGAAAAAAAGGACGCAAATTTCGTTTGGGTACAACGTCGCACGACCGCGCAATTTTCAGTTAAAGCGGCGCAGTGCCGAATCGCAAAAAGGGCTCTGGTCCTAAAGCTGGAAATCCTTCCGGGGCTGAAGTGGTTAAAAAAACAAACAAAACAGCTAAATACATGACTGAAATATATGCATTATACTGTATAAGAGCTACTTTATGCAGCACATGATTTCTTTCATCACATAGAACATCATCTGGGGATACGCCATAATGATTGCAGCCTATCCCCAGTCGATATTCTATGTGATGAAACGCGTAAGTTAGGGCCTGCGGCGGTGACATCATCACTTTTATCTTACCTGATTGGTCGCTTTATCTGAGAGCCCAGAGGGAAGCCCGTAGGGATGCCACAGCCACAGCTTGTCCACTGGATTATATCCCATGCTGTTTTTACTGGAATATCTTGTAAGTGCAATCATTTTTTATCAATAAACTGGTGAAGTTTATACTGCACTATGTAAGCGCTGTCTTTGTTTTCTAGTTTTGAGTTTCTTTGGAGCATTACGATTGAGGAGAGTATCTGAGGTTTTAGGGAGACCTAATTCCCCATGCCCTGCTGACCACCTATAATCTAGTGGTCAATCATATATAGCTGGAAAGTGGCTTACATTTAATCACATTGGGAGTGGAGCAGGATTCTCTCTGGTTTGTAACATCATCACCCTGTCTTCACTTTTCTTTTAATGCTTGTCACACGGACCACAGACAAGGATTTTCTTTAACATTTCATCTACATGGACACTAAATTCTTTTTATATAAATATTAGTTTTATTGCATGTTTTTATGAATTTTATGGATCATGTGATGTGATTATTTGATTTTTTTTTTTTAGCGCTGCACTGTTTGTATAATGCATGTTACACCACCGGCAGGATCACATGCACTTTCAGGTACATACACCTTCTATCAGTTACAAATGCATGTAATATGTTTGAATTGGGATCTGTATATTTCTGTGATGAGAAAGAGGAACAAATTGTAGCATAGAATGTATAAGAAAAAGACTCCCCCATGTCTGCACCCCAATCAGGGGGGACCAGGGAAAGTGAAGATAATTACTCAAACACAAGAAGACTTTTTCTCCCATTTTTTCTTAGTGTTTAAAATGAACCAATGAAAATGTGAAGGATCAATGAAGAATGAAGTGTCATTTGTAGATAATTGTTACATTTATTTATACAGCCCTGCACATCAGAACTAAAAGAGGGACATTTGAGGAAGAAAGAGGAACAGTCGGATTTGGTTTCAGTTAGATGGACAAACGTAGCCAAAGTATTAAGACGTTACTTAAACAGCACAAAATGAAGACACGGCAGAGATAACAAGCTCCTTTAGAGACTTGTTGCCGTGCTCTGCCCGTCTGCTGAATGTGCTCTTTAAAGGACAGATAAAGCACAGCATGCCCCTTGGATCTTTTCCATAACTGTATTCCGCAGCCTTGGCTCCTGTGATTGCTTTTTAGTCAGAATTGATGGATATGTGCTACAGACTCATCTTTTATATGGTGTTTCTCCCTTCAAAAAAAATCTAGGAAATACGAAAAAAAGAAAAACGTTTATCTGAAATGAGGTGACCAGTGTTTGCTCAAAGTGAAGCTAAATTCAAACTTTGGGTTGCTTCGGAAAATGACTTAGCTATTATATTGACCATACACTTAGCAATTTTGGAGCCTTCCATCAATCAATCAATCAAAGATACTTTTCAACAGGCTTTACAGTAGTTTAAAGATAGTTTTGATTGTTTGTTTCAAAAGTAGGAAACCAAAAAAAAGTGAAGGTGATAGATTGATATGGCTACATCAGGGTTTCTCAGCTAGGGTTCCTCCAGAGGTTGCTAGGGGTTCCTTGAGCAATGGTCAATTTCTACCTCTCAGATAAATTCCCAATGATATAATTGATCTTTTTAGCTATCTGTAAGGGGGTAATTCTTCCCAATGACCACAAGTGTAAGGAGTAGAGTTGAGCGAACCCGAACTGTTAAGTTCGGGTCCGTACCGAACTTTGGGGTGTCCGTGACCCGGACCCGGACATTTGAAAAAAGTTTGGGTTTGAGTTCTGGGTTCGGGTATTTGATCATGCATGTTGAATAGCTACAGGGCAGCCAATCAACAAGCGTTTCACTGGTTTGCCCTTAGAAGCCATCACAGCCATGCATACTAATGGCATGGCTGTGATTGGCCAGTGCATCATGTGACCCAGCCTCTTTATAAGCTGGAGTCACTTAGTTCTGCATGTCATATGCTCTCTGGGTAGTGTAGGGAGAGGATGCTGCCGGCGCTGTGAGGGACAGATTGCAGATATAATAACATCTCATCCTGCATTACAGAACGATCTGATTGTGGACTAGGTAGAGATTACTACTACTGATGCTTAGAGGGACAGATTGCAGATCTAATAACATCTCACCCTGCATTACAGAACAATCTTACTGGACTAGGTAGAGTCTACTGCTTAGAGGGACAGATTATTGTTCTAAAATCATCTTCTAGTTCTATAGGGAGAGGTTCCTGCTGTTGCTGTAAGGGACAGATTATTGTTCTAAAATCATTTTACTTCCTTTTGCAGCCCTCTAGCACTTTCCAGGACTTTTTTACAGTCATTTTTGTGCCGTAAAGTTCGGGTCCCCATTGACTTCAATGGGGTTCGGGGTAAAGTTTGGGTCAAGTTCAGTACCGAACCCGGACTTTTTCCCCAAGTTCGGCTGAACCCACCAAACCCGAACATCCAGGTATTCGCTCAACTCTAGTAAGGAGCATTCTTCCCATTGACCATCACACTAATGTATCATAAGTTGTAGACTTTTAATTTTTAGCAGGGGTTCCCCGAGACCGGACAATTATTTCAAGGGTTCCTCTGTGTTGAAAAGGTTGAGAAAGGCTGGGTTAAAAAGGTGATGGTATAGTTAGCAATAGTAAGTCACATTTAACTGGATTTGTTCTGTAATATTGAAGACATTTCATTACTCATCCAAATGGCTTCCTCAGATCAAATGAGTGTCCAGAACATGTTCTGGCAATAGGTACCCAATTAGTCACCTTATACCAGTCACCATGGTGTCATGAGCTGTGTAAATGCAGATACTGATTGTTGAAGAACGCAATAGGAGGTGTGATAGTGTCATGAAATCTAAGACAGGTGTTAATTGCTTAAATTGCATGGCTTACGGTGTGAATTGTTGTCAGCATTTGTTAACATGGTCCATGGATTGAGAATAGAGGAAGAGATGATGACGTTCTACAATTTAACATCCCTGTTCATTTACCATCTGTAGATTGATAAAAAAAATAAAAAAAAAATAAAAAACAAAAACATACAAGAGACTTTATGAGACACATTGAGAGTAATAAAAAGTTTACGTTTTATTAAAGATGAACATCTTAAAAATGTCCAAGTCAAATATATAAACTTGATAAAGATGCAATAATGTACATAGAAAAGACATAGTTGCGTTATTTTTTCTGGATCACACAAGATTCATGGTAAATAAGCTCTTGCACAAATCTCTCCATGCATTTTGCGAGACAGCAATGGCTTCCTCAGGAGATGTGAGAACTCATAAATAACTATAGGGAAAAGCCAGGTTGTTAGAGAGAGAAAAAAAAAAGACACACCTGGTATACTTACAAATCCACTAGAATATCAAAAGAAAAACGTTAAATGGATACTGGTTCAAGCACATAAGATAAGTGTGGTAAGAATATGCCAGCTAGTCTACACCGTCCTGGCTGGGAGTTGTGAGCAAGACCAGACCGACCCAGGAAGATCACACAAAACCCTCATGGGGATAGGTGGCATGGGTGCCAAGGCTGGGGGAACAATATACAACACAGGACAAACACATAAAAGAAAAGAAAACAGCTATTAGGTAGACTGAGATATCCACACTATAAAATACCCCAGGGCAACACAGTAAAAAATAGATAATTTAAAACAAATGTGTGAAGACTAACAAACCAACTGTCAGATTGTGGGGGTAAAAGAAAGTAAAAGTGAAAGTGGGGGATATGGCATATTGCCATAAAAAAAGAGGGCAAAAATGTCCATACAGTGCTTTGAAAATGTATTCATACCCCTTGAAATTTTCCACATTATGTCATGTCACAGTCCACCTGTGTGTAATTTAATCTCAGTATAAATACAGCTGTTCTGTGGAGCCCTCAGTGGTTTGTTAAAGACCCTTAGTGGACAAACAGAATCATGAAGGCAAAGGAACACACCAGACAGGTCAGGGATAAATTTGTGGAGATGTGTAAAGCAGGGTTAGGTTATATAAAAATATCCCAAGCTTTGAACATCTCACGGAGCTCTGTTCAATCCATCATCTGAAAATGGAAAGAGTATGGCAAAACTGCAAACCAACCAAGACATGGCCGTCCACCTAAGCTGACAGGCCGGGCAAAGAAAGCATTCATCAGAGAAGCAGCCAAGAGACCCATGGTAACTCTGGAGGAGCTGCAGAGATCCACAGCTCAGGTGGGAGAATCTGTCCACAGGGCAACTATTAGTCATGCACTCCACAAATCTGGCCTTTATGGAAGAGTGGCAAGAAGAAAGCCACTGTTGAAAGCCATAAGAAGTTCCATTTTCAGTTTGCGAGAAGCCTTGTGAGGGACACAGCAAATATGTAGAAGAAGGTGCTCTGGTCAGATGAGACCAAAATTGAACTTATTGGCCCAAAAGCAAAATGCTATGTGTGGCAGAAAAATAACACTGCCCATCACCCTGAACACATCATCCCCACCGTGAAACATGGTGGTGGTAGCATCATGCTGTGTGGATGCTTTTCTTCAGCAGGGACAGGGAAGCTGGTCAGAGCTGATGGGAAGATGGATGGAGCCAAATACAGGGCAATCTTAGAAGAAAACCTTTTAGAGTCTGCAAAAGACTTGAGACAGGAGTGGAGGTTCACCTTCCAGCAGGATAACATTCCTAAACATACAGCTAGAGCTACCATGGAAAAGTTTAGATCAGAGCATATTCATGTGTTAGAATGGCCCAGTCATTAAATGCACATGTCAAACACGTATGCCGGCATTCGGCTCTGTAGCAAGATGGCCATGGGAAGATGTTGTGCTCAAGGCTCTACCCCTTATACACCGGCATTCGGCTCTGTAGCAAGATGGCAGTGGGATGATGTCATGCCTAAGTGACAGGTAATCCATATAGAGGGGCATAGCCTTGGGTGTGACACCATCCTGTGGCCATTTTGCTACAGAGCCGTGTTTGACATGTGCATATGTAGTAACTTAGCACTGGTGGTAGTGCTTCACTCTGTAAGTCTAATAGTTATCTTTTATACATTAACCAGTTGCCGACTGCCTGCTGTTGCTTGACGACGGCAACTTGGCTCGATATCGCAAACCGCCTGTGAAATCGCGGATTGTGAGCACGTTTGCCGCCGGTGGCGCGCTCTCACGCTCACTGTGTGATGGGTGGAGCCAGGGAGTGGGTAGGACGGACTCGATGTCAGGCCGGCTGTCCACGATCGCTCCCCGGCAGTGACAGAACGGGGACCGCTAATGTAAACAAGCAGATCTCCGTTCTGCCAGGGGGAAGGAATGTGATCGCATGCTGTGTATGGGAGCCGTGATCACTCTCCTCCCCCAGCCAGCCCAGCCCCCACACAGTTAGAAACATTATCCAGGGAACACAGTTAACCCCTAGAGCACCCCCTAGTGTCAACCCCTTCACTACCAGTGACATTTACGCAGTAGTCAGTGCATATTCATAGCACTGATCGCTGTATAAATGTCAATGGTCCCAAAAAAGTGTCAAAATTGTCTGACATGTCCGCCGCATTGTCTCAGTCCTGCTAAAAATCGCAGATCGCCGCCATTACTAGTACAAAATAAAAATGAAAACCCCATAAATTAATTCTCATCATTTGTAAACGTGGCAACTTTTGCGCAAACCAATCAATACACGCCGCTTACAATTTTTTTAACCAAAAATATGAGGAAGAATATATATCGGCCAAAACTGGTGAATAAATTTGTCTTTTTATATATTTTTTTTGGATTTGTATTTTAGCAAAAGTAAGAAATATTGTTTTTTTTTTTTGCATAATTGTCACTCTTTGTTTATAGTGCAAAAAATGAAAACCCCAGAGGTGATAAAATACCATCAAAAGAAAGCTCTATTTGTCAGAAAAAAAGGACGTCAATTTTGTTTGGGTACAACGTTGCACGAGCGCGCAATTGTCAGTTAAAGCGATGCAGTGCCGAATCGCAAAAAGTGCTCTGGTCCTAAAGGGGAAAACCCTTCCAAGTGGTTAAAATTTTTAAACGGAGAGCATTAGATCTTGTGCGCTTCCCTTTCCTTCCTATATACATCTGGTGTTCCTGAGTGTCTAAGGACCTGTGTATCCCATTTTAAGAAGAAAGGAGTGAAGATTTTCCAAGCGTCGGTTAGAACCATTATCCTTGAGGGGAACACAGCTTGCTTTGACCTTTCTGGTAGTGCAAGGGTCATGGCCACGAGATGAGCGGCCAACTTATATGGTGGTGGAGATACGGAGCACTTTGATTTGAGTAACAGTGGCACTGTGGTGATCGCACTATTTATTGATTGGGCTTCAACATTTGATTTTACACAATTTTGGAATGCGAATGTAATTTTTGTTGTACATTGTATAATTAAAATTTATTGGAATTTTCACATTTTTTGTAGTATACAGGCGGTCCCCGGGTTACAAACAAGATAGGGACTGTAGGTTTGTTCATAAGTCGAATTTGTTTGTAAGTCGGAACAGATACATTTTTTAAGTGTAGCTTCAGCCAAAACAAATATTTTTAAGCTTTTTGGATAGCATAGGGAAGGGTTAACACCCCTGTAATGTTTGTTTTGCTGTCTGTGTTTCTGTTCAGAAGATTTCACCTCACTTCCTGTCCCAATGATAATTGGATTTTGAAAATTTCGGGTTGTTGTGGAAGCAAACCTTGGTGATAAAGCATCAGTGGAGACCCCTTTTTCCCATAATAACTCTTACAGGAGTGAATTTCCCTTCCTAGGGGGAGATTTCCTCTCACTTCCTGTTGTCTCCCTCCGTTTGTAAGTAGGAGTCGTTCATAAGTTGGATGTTCATAACTAGGGGACTGCCTGTAGTTTTTTTAGTACATGGTAGAATTTGGTTGCGCACAGCTGCTTTTCTTAATCAATTTATGTAATTTTTGAGTGTGAATTCACTTAATTGGTGTTAGCTGGCAAGTATAATAGGTATTGGAATTTCTTTCCAAATTTGGCTGTTAATGAACGTAACAAATACAAATTTACCCAAAGTTACGAATTATTCGAAATAACGAATGCCGCATCTAAACGAATGGAACATAACTAGAGTTGATCGAACCTCTGGAAGTTCGGGTTCTGCTGGTTCGTCTAAACTTCGGGACAAAGTCCGGGTTCGGGTCCGGACTGGACCCGAACTTTGACACAGACCCCGAACCCCATTGAAATCAATAGGGACCCAAACTTTTAGGCACAAAAATGGCTGTAACAAAGTCCTGGAAAATCCTAGAGGTCTGCAAAAGTAAGGAAATGGGGGTAAGAGTAGGGCAAGTGCCCTACAAAGAAATGGGGATAGGGAAATAACTTAAAATAATTTTTAACCTAAAATCACATAAAAAAATCAAAAATGGAGGTGAATTTGGAGTTGGAGGTTGAGGAGGCGGTGAAAGTGGCGGTGGAGGAGGAGGAGGTAGCCAACACTGTTTTTTTTATTTTTGGAATTTTTTTGTTTTTTTGTAAACCAGCAATGTAGATGCAAGATGCAAGAAACAATAAGCCATCCCTTTAAGCAACAGTAGGAACCTCTCCCTATAGAACTAGGAGATGATTTTAGATTCTAAAATCATCTCCAAGTTGTACAGGGAAAGCCTCCAGCTGTTGCTTTAAGGGAAAGATTAGTGTTTTAAAATCATCTTCAAATTGTGTGGGAAACCCCTATATCAGCTGCTGGGAGCCATATTAGTGTTCAAAAATAATCTTCAAATTAAGTGGAAAAAGCCTATTTCAGCCGCAGGGAAGCCATATTAGTGTTCTAAAATCATCTTCAAATTGTGTGGAAAAAGCCTATATCAGCCACGGGGAGCCATATTAGTGTTCTAAAACACACAATTTGAAGATGATTTTAGAACACTAATATGTCTTCCCTGCGACTGATATAGGCTTTTTCCACACAATTTGAAGATGATTTTAGAACACTAATATGGCTTCCCTGCGGCTGATATAGGCTTTTTCCACACAATTTGAAGATGATTTTAGAACACTAATATGACTTCCCTGCGGCTGATATAGGCTTTTTCCACACAATTTGAAGATGATTTTAGAACAGTAATATGGCTTCCCTGCTGATATAGGCTTTTCCCACACAATTTGAAGATGATTTTAGAACACTAATATGACTTCCCTGCAGCTGATATAGGCTTTTTCCACACAATTTTAAGATGATTTTAGAACACTAATATGGCTTCCCTGCGGCTGATATAGGCTTTTTCCACACAGTTTGAAGATGATTTTAGAACACTAATATGGCTTCCCTGCGGTTGATATAGGCTTTTCCCACACAATTTGAAGATGATTTTAGAACACTAATATGACTTCCCTGCGGCTGATATAGGCTTTTTCCACACAATTTGAAGATGATTTTAGAACACTAATACGGCTTCCCTGCAGCTGATATAGGCTTTTTCCACACAATTTGAAGATGATTTTAGAATACTAATATGGCTTCCCTGCGGCTGATATAGGCTTTTTCCCACACAATTTGAAGATGATTTTAGAACACTAATATGGCTTTCCTGCGGCTGATATAGCCTTTTTCCACACAATTTGAAGATGATTTTAGAACACTAATATGGCTTCCCTGCGGCTGATATAGGCTTTTCCCACAGAATTTGATGATTTTAGAACAGTAATCTTTCCCTTAAAGCAACAGCTGGAACCTTTCCCTGTACAACTTGATGATGATTTTAGAACACTAATCTTTCCCTTAAAGCAACAGCTGGAAGTTCAACATGTCCCTTTCCAAGGTCGACAACGAAATTCCCTTTCTAATGACAAGATTTTAGTAGTTTAAGACACCCTTTTCGGATATAGTCGGCGTCCCTTCGGTATAATCACAAGATTTTAGTAGAAGTTTAACACACCTTTTTCCGATATAGTCGGCGTCCTTTCGGTATAATCACAAGATTTTAGTAGAAGTTTAACACACCCTTTTTCGGATATAGTCGGCGTCCCTTCGGTATAATCATAAGATTTTAGTAGAAGTTTAACACACCTTTTTCGGATATAGTCGACGTCCCTTCGGCATAATCACAAGATTTTAGTAGAA
>BLSH010379081.1:48342-71175 GCA_018402905.1 Glandirana rugosa | reverse complement strand
CAACAGCACAGACAGCAGTAGTAAAGTAATCTATCTCAGGATGCAGGATCAGGTCTTAAAATGTCTCAAATCTGTCCCTCACGCAGTCAGCTACCTCTCCCTACACTAACCCAAGGAGCATGTGACTGCAGCACTGTGACTCCAGCTTATAAAGAGGCTGGGTCACATGATGCATCGGCCAATCACAGCCATGCCATTAGTAGGCATGGCTGTGATGGCTTCTAAGGGCAAACCAGTGAAACGCTTGTTGATTGGCTACCCTGCAGCTTCTCAACACGTGGAGTAAAATAGCAGAACCCCGGACCGAACCCGAACGATTTTTGAAATGTCCGGGTCCGTGCCACGGACACCCTAAAGTTCGGTACGGACCCGAACGTTACAGTCCGGGTTCGCTCAACACTAGTCATCAGTAGATATAGGGGCTTCCAACATCTCAAGTTGTGCAGCATCTAGAGTGTGGAGGACAATGGTGGAGAGGAAGTCTGCCAGCTCCACTGGGAGGTAGCTAGTGGTGGAAGACTATTGGGACTCGAAGTACGCCCGAAACTCAGATTGGGGCACCGGACAACCTGTCCCAGCGCATTTTTCAGGGACACTACTGTGGATGGTTTCTAATCTAGGTAGGCCAAAAGGCGTCCAGCACGCTCCCCCTGTTCGTATATACGTTGCTTGCTATACAAAAATTGTGCTGTCGTGCCTTCTCAAAATGGAGGTTGTTAACTACGCGGGATTGCATACAAACCTGGGATGCATCTTCTACTGAGGGGTCGTTCTTAAAAATTCGCTCTACCTCAACTAGCCTCTCCTCTGCCAAGTGGACTACCTGTTGGGAGGATCGTTTATATCTAGAGATCCTTTGTGAAAGGACCATCCGGGCATGGGACTTAAACAAGTCCCACACTAGGGCAAGTGGAGCCGTGTCCCAATTCTCTTCAAAATAGTTCCCATTCTGACTGCATGCCCTCCACTTCCGGTATGACTGTTAACCAAAAGGGATTGAGTTTCCACATGTATGGGGGGGGAGATCGGAGCTCTAGCATCACCCAATAGGGTGCATGATATAATAGTACTCGAGGGTTGAAACCCGCCTCTCTCAGGCCAAGCAAATTTGATTTAGATACAAATATCATGTCTATACGAGACATGGTACTGTGTGTGGCAGAGAAGCAGGAAAACGTCCTGTCATCTGGGTGCAAATGCCTCCATGTATCCACCAGTGTGAATCCACCAAGGAGCTTCCCCAATCAAGTTAAGGAGGGTACTGTGGTGGGGGGGCATGGTTAGTCTGTCTAGGCTGGGGTTGATCACCATGTTGAAGTCCCCTAACCGTATCGTGGGAACATTAGGGAATTGGGACATGAAATTTAATCCATCATTAAGGGCACTAAACTGGAATGGGGACGGTATGTAGAAGGCTAATATCAGCATTTCAATCCTGTGCAACATTGTGTGCAAAAATAGATATCTGCCCTGCAGATCAGACCGGAGGGTCAAGAGAGAAAATTGGGTGGTGTTGGCGACCAGTATCGCCACACCCCTGGAATGGGGGTGTGGGGGGCCTGGTAGACCCAACCAATCCACATTTTTTTAAGGGTCAATTTTAGTTGGCCCGTAAGGTGGGTTTCTACAAGCACCAAAACGACAGCCCCCTGTGCTTTCATATAAGAAAGGGCAGCATTGTGTTAGGTTTAGCTTGTAGGCCTCTAGCATTCCACGTTAAGAATTTCATGGTGGCCATTTTAGTACACTATGTATGCTTAACTCCGCTCCAATCCAACATGGCATCCCGGGGGAAAGTACCCAGCCCCCCCCGACCACACGGAACCCCCCCGCAGAGGCCAGACAAGCGGGGCCAATCCCTAACACCTCCACCCTATGTAAATCGTGTGTGAACCATAAAATGCAAATGTACCAAATATGAGCAGTAAATGATACAATAACACTCTTCTCATATAAACCTTGAGGAAATCGTGTTATTAACTGAGAACTTGGTAACACGTAATCTTGAACATAGACACTGACCCTGCTGGGGGGCTGCCAGGGGGGGGGGGCAATGACTGCTACCTGACTAACAGTCCCAGCTGGGCCAGGGAAATAGTGCTTGAGTTGCGATAGACTTTGTCCAAGTAGAAATAAACCAAACAATAAAGAAATGTAAAACAAATGAGAAGCTCTACCGGAGAATCTAACTAAGGGTACAAACTCTTGCTGAAGAACGTACTGCAGCGCAGGGAGCTGGCCAGAGCCAAGGGTCTGCTTGAGATAGTCTGTATGTCTTTGGCAAATCAGGATACCAGGAAATAAGAAGCATGGGCCATATGTCCAGCAGAGTTACTGTGTTTAAATCATATGGAGGAAATGCAGTTTAGGAAGTTACAATGTACACGGAGTAGCGACGGGGAACCTTCCAAGAGGGTAGACTGGGGCTGCAGCAAGGGAGTGAAGGAGGAGAGATGGGGGGACAGAGGAGCACATAGAGGAACTGAGAGTCAGGGATCACGGGGGGGGGAAAGTACCTCACATACGAACATCTGAGAGTCATCTTCTGGGAGGAAAGAGATCCTTTGCAGCGTTCACGATCTGGTGGGGTGTATAACAGGTGCTTCCCGGCTGTCCATCCAGTTAAATACCTCCTGTGGGGTGTCAAAAAAATAACCCCTGTCTTCCCCCACAACCCGGAGCCTGGCCGGGAACAACATTGCATAGGAGATATGACATTAGCAAAGTTGTCTTTTGGCCTCTGTGAAGTGCGCCTGTTTCTTTTGGACTTCCGCCGAGAAGTCCGGGAATACCATGATCTTTGCTCTGTTAAAGGGAATGGTGCCTTTCTCTCTAGTGAGTTTTAGGATGGCATCACAATCCCTGTAATTTAAGAACTTAGCAATAAATGTAAGTGGAGGAACTCCCTGCGATGGAGGCCTGGCTGCCAGCCGGTGAGCCGGCTCCACCACAAAAGTCGCAGAAAACGTCGGTCTGCCATATGTGGAGATAAGGAGATTGGGGGGATCGGAGCCCTCAACCCCCTCAGGCAGACCCACAAACCTGAGGTTGCATCTCCTAATCCTGTTCTCTAAATCTTCTTGTTTTTTGTATGGCGGACATCTGATGCTGTCGTCTCTCTGTGGTGGTCTGCAATGGCAGCATACTATCCTCCACGTGGCTGATTTTGTTCTCAGTCCTGGCGACGCGCTCCCTTACCTTCTGGGGGTCCTGGCTGATGAGGGATATGTCTTTAGCTCCTCTAGCTTGCCCATTAGTGTGCTTTTGAGGTTGGAGATCGCCTCCAGAATCTTGCTGGTCTCTGCTCCTGCAGAGTCTGGAGAGGGGGACGCCGAGGCGCCATCTTCACCCAGGGTCTCCTGCTCCTTAAGACAAAATTTATCCAATTTGGCTATGGTATCAGCCTTTGTCTTTGGTGGAGACATAGTACAGGGTGATGAGGGAGGACACAGATGTTGTGTAGGCAATAGACAGCCAGTAGATAAGCCACAGGATAGGAAAATACAGAGTTTGCTTGAGCGGAGCTCCTATGCCTTGCTTCCTACACCATGGTCCAGGCCGCACCCCAGAGTTCAGCTTTTAACTGCAAATCAGTTTTGGGACCCTTACTTTTTAATATCTTTATAAATGATATAGAGTCTGGGATTAAAAGTACAATTTCAGTGTTTTCAGGTGTTTGCAGGTGACACCAAGCTATGCAGTGGAATAACATTCTTACAGGATGTCTCCAACTTACAAGTCGACCTCAATGCACTGTTTAATTGGGCAACTATGTGGCAGATGAGGTTTAAAGTTGATAAATATAAAATTATGCATTTGGAAGCTAAGAATATGCATGCATCATACATACTAGGGGGAGTACAACTGGGGGAAACCATAGTGGAGAAGGATCCCGGTGTTCCAATAGTTCACAAGTAGAGTTGAGCGAACCCGAACTGTAAAGTTCGGGTCCGTACCGAACTTTGGGGTGTCTGGGACCCGAACCCGAACCTGGACTTTTCAAAAAAAGTTTGGGTTCGAGTTCGGGGTTCTGGTATTTGATTGCACGTGTTGAATAGCTGCCAAGGGCAGCCAATCAACAAGTGTTTCACTGGTTTGCCCTTAGAAGCCATCACAGCCATGCCTACTAATGGCATGGCTGTGATTGGCCAGTGCATCATGTGACACAGCCTCTATATGGGGCTGGAGTCACCGTGCTGCATGTCATATACTCTCAGGATAGTTTAGGGAGAGGATGCTGCTGGCTTTGTGAGGGACAGATTGCAGATATTATAGAACATCTCATCCTGCATTACTGAACGATCTGATTGTGGACTAGGTAGAGATACTAGTACTGCTGCTTTGAGGGACAGATTGCAGACCTCATCCTGCTGCACAGAGCGATCTGACTGGACTAGGTAGAGTCTGTTGCATTAAAGGGAAAGATTATTGTTCTAAAATTATCTCCAAGTTCTATAGGGAAAGGTTCCAGAGGTTGCTTTAAGGGAAAGATTATTGTTCTAAAATCATCTCCAAGTTCTATAGGGAAAGTTTATTCCAGCCATTGCTTAGAGAGCCATATTGTTCTAAAATCATCTTCAAGTTCTATAGGGAAAGTTTATTCCAGCCGCATAGAGAGCGATATTATTGTTCTAAAATCATCTCCAAGTTCTATAGGGAAAGTTTATTCCAGCTGTTGCTTAGAGGGACAGATTATTGTTCTAAAATCATCTCCTAGTTCTATAGGGAGAGGTGCCTGCTGTTGCTTAAAGGGACAGATTATTGTTTCTTGCACAAAATTAAAAAGTGCATCTACATTGCTGGTTTAAAAAAAAAAAAATTCTAAAAACTACATTTGCGGCCAGCGGTGCATTTCTTGCACAAAAATAAAAAAGGTCTACATTGCTGGTTAAAAAAAAAAAAAAAATTCCAAAAACGACATTTGTGGCCAGCGGTGCATTTCTTGCACAAAAATATAAAAAAACAGTGTTGGCTACCTCCTCCTCCTCCACTGCCACTTTCACCGCCTCCTCAACCTCCAACTCCACATCCACCTCCATTTTTGATTTTTTTTTATGTGATTTTAGCTTAAAAATTATTTTAAGTTATTTCCCTATCCTCATTTCTTTGTAGGGCACTTGTCCGACTCTTACCCCCATTTTCCTTCCTTTTGCAGACCTCTAGGACTTGCCAGGACTTTGTTACAGCCATTTTTGTGCCTAAAAGTTTGGGTCCCCATTGATTTCAATGGGGTTTGGGGTCCGGGACAAAGTTTGGTTCAAGTCCGGTCCCGAACCTGGACTTTTTCCCAAAGTTCGGCCGAACCTGCAGAACCCGAACTTCCAGAGGTTCGATCAACTCTAATCATAAGCTTAATAATAGCATGCAATGCCAAGCTGCAGTTTCCAAAGTGAGCAAAATCGTTTCTTGCATTAAGAGAGATATGGTCTCCAGAGAGAGGGATATCATTTTGCCCCTGTACAAATCATTAGTAAGTCCTCATCTGGAATATGCAGTTCAGTTTTGGGCACCAGTTCTCAAAAAAGATATCAGGGAATTGGAGAAAGTGCAGAGAACGGCAACCAAACTGATAAAAGGCATGGAGGAGCTCAGCTATGAGGAAAGATTAGAGGATCTGAATTTATTCCCTTGTGAGAAGAGGAGATTAAGGAGATATGATCAACATGAACAAATACATAAGTGGCCCATAACTGAACTTGGTGTTGAGTTATTCTTTTTAAGGTCATCGCAGAGGACAAGGGCGCACTCTTTACGTCTGGAGGAAAAGAGATTTAACCTCAACATACAGAAAGGTTTCTTCACAGTAAGCTGTGAAATGTGGAATAGACTCCCTCCAGGGCTGGTTCTGGCCAGCTTAGTAGATTGTTTTAAAAACAATCTTTGCTAAATGCATAAAATATAACTGGATACTCATTTTTAAAGGCAAAGTGAATCCAAGGAATATCCAATTGCCTCTTCAGGAAGGATTTTTCCCCTGCTGAACCCCATTGTATCATGCTTTATTTGTTTATTTTTTTGCCTTTGTCTGGATCAACTGTGGGTATCTATGTATATGTACATGGCTTTTGATTTGTGTGTGTGTTTTTTACTCTCTGTGGGTTCAACTGTATGGACTTATTTCTTCAACCAGACTAACTATGTAACAATATAAATAAAAGTACTTTTTAGAAGTTTCCTTCTGGGATACAAGCGGGGGGAGGGCACAAGGTTGACGCATTTCACACTTCCAAGAGTGCTTTGTCAAACCCAAAGCACTCTTGGAAATTTGAAACGCGTCAACTTTGTCCTTCCCCCTTCCCCCGCTTGTACCCCCCATTTTTTGCTCATATTTTCAATAAAAGAATTTGCTTTTTATCGGTGAGTGTGTTGCCATTCGGGATTTTTCTTCTCACAATCTTCCAGGAGAGAGAACAGTGGGAGATACCAAATCACATAAGTAAACAAGTTGTAGTGACTCTAAATCACCACTAGATATTTCCATACTTCAAAGCAACAGTACAACACAGAAAAATGACATATAGGTGGGACAGAACAAAAAATATTTGATTGACTGTATACAGTGAGACAAGAGGCTACATTAATACATTAATAATACATCATTAATGTTATTATTAATCATTATTAAAACATTAATAATTGATACAGTAATACATTGATTTCGTTTATACAAGCAATTAAAGAAATGCTCATTCTCTTAATATATTCACTTTGTTAATCTTGCTAAGAAAATGTTGCATTTTTCCCTTTAAAGCTGTGAAATCAGGCTTCTTTCCATGCAGTCTGGTTATTATCTTTAGGAACTCAGCTGTGCTTCTGCCTTTACAACTTGAATCTCTGCTGTTCCCAAAGGACAGCAGCAGAGCAATCACTCCTGGATGTCTGCTGCTTAAGTTGGTGAATCTACAGCAGAGATGTCCAGCTGGTCATCACAGTGACTGATGTACTCAGTAATAACTGGAGAATTTTCTTCACAAGTAAACTGTTTAGGTGAAATATTGCAAGAAAAGTTTGCATTGTTTGAAAATAGAAAACTAAGAAGCTTTATGGATGCCATAACTCAGAATATAACAAACCCATCCTGTCTATATGGTACTATTAAGAAGAGAAAAGGAACTCCAGAGTTCACTAACCTTGTTCCTAGTGTAATGTTATACACATCAGGGGATAAAAAGAACATTACTGGTCAATAAAGGTGTGGAGCAAAGGGCTCTCCATAGTGGACATGCACTTAAAGCTTGTTCAACAAATTCAATCCTTTACATTTCAGAGGATCAGTAAGAAATGTTTGTAAGAATCTGAAACTCTACTATTAAAGCAGAACAACACCCATCAATGTAAAGTGGAGTTCCAGCTGAAATATGACATTTAAGATAAAAATACCCCAATGCAATGCAACAAAGGTACGCTGTAAACTGTGCCCAGTTTTCTATTTGTGCAGTATAGTATTCTTACTTTGTTAAGTCCCTGCACAGCGCGGCCAATTCCAGTGTGGGCATCTAAAGTTGCAGTGTTCCTGGATTCCCTGCATGTTGGCTACCCAGCATGCACCTGCCGATCTCGCGCATGTGCAGTACGGTGCAGTCTTGGTCAGCTGGACATGGCACAGGCATGCCAAACTTGCCAAGATTTTTCATGCCAAGCTGACCAGAGTTTCCATAGACGTCAATGTTAAATGTAACGGGAGATGGCAAGCTGACCAAGATCTCCCAGGAGCCAAGGCAAAATTGGAAATGACGTATGGAGCCACGGCCCCTAAAAGAGGAAGTGAAATTAGATATAGGCATAGATTGCGTAAGTGAACAAAAAAAAATAATTGCCAATTCATTTTAAGGATGCACCAATTCATAGGATGCACATTAGTGCTGCATGGTGAGGAATGAAAAATGTGGGTGGAACTCTTTAACACTTTAAAAAAAAAACTCTTATATTGATTGTGCTCTCAATCAAACTGCCAAAACATCATATAGCTGGGCTGGAGTTATAACTGATCACATGTGCAGCATCATGGCAGTTGAAGATCAAACAGAGGCCAGGATGGCAGCTTCCTTGGCTGAAAATGATCGGAGGGTTTGGTTCCGCTTTGAAGCTTTGAGATTTGTTTCCACTGATTCAACTGTTTTCCAAAACTGTTACATTCAAAGCATTCTGTGATTGCTAACTGTCACATTTGCTTGTGATCTCAATCAAACTATCAAGCCATCAAATTATTATTACTGGTCACATGTGAAGCACCATGGAACCAATGCAATTTACCAAGGCTAAGTTAGCAATTTGGTTGTATAGCAAGGATAGGGTAATTATAAGAATATGGGGTTTTAGACCCACTTTAAAGGCATTGTAAACCATTCTACCTGAACCTTGTATTTTGTTTTACCTCCCTAAGATCTGCATTGATCAAATACTTCCATGGTGTAAATTCTTGCTCTGTATACACAGCCTATAGCAGAGTAAATGTTCATATTCCAGGAGTGTTAGAAGTTTCAGTTTGTGTTTAAACATGAGGCATGTTGCTTAGCACTACATAGGTAATGCATGACATCTGTCTGTAGTCTGAGAAATGACACTTCCTGTGAATTTTCCAAAATGCCCCTATACAATTCATAATCTTCTGAATAGTACATACCAGCGATCCTCATTTGTGAAATGTTCCACCTCCCCCATTACACATGCAACTGTGGGGAGCTCTCCACAAAAACTGCTGGCCCCTCGATCACCCTCTTCTGAGCTCAGCCACTGCAGCTAGAGGAGAAAAGAGTACATTGCTCATATGCACAGTCTGAATGGCTGCTAGGGAGCATACCAATGTAGTGTCCAGTCCATTCTTCAAACAGCAGGATGAATGCCGGTGTTTTTTTTTTCAGAACACACCCCCAGAGCTGCATGTGTAATCGGGGTAGGTGCATTTGAAAAAGGAGAAGCACTGATATGTAGTATTCGTAAAATATGAAATTACATAGGGGGCTTTGTGGAAAATCTTGCTGAAGGGGAAATTGCATGTTAACAAAGAAATTCAATTGATTCCCCAATCCATGCTAACAGCATGGATGGAGAACTCCCCACTGCAGGCAGGCAGTCACAGCACTGTCCATGGCACTGGGTGGCATGCAGTCACTGTTCAGCCAATAATTTTCCACCCAGCTCAGTCAATTTTTAAATTGACATTTATGGTGCTTGCAGGGAAACCCACAGCTTTCATTTCAGCCAATTCTAAGCCTGATGTTCCTGTCTGCTGCTCAGACCAATACTTTGGCTGTGCTGATCATACCGTATCTCTTTCTGCTGCCTGTACTGACCCAGGACTTTTTATGGGCCAATGTCTGCCTGCTGCCTGAACATTTTTTTTGGCTGTGCTGACCATATCTCTGCTTGCTGCCTGTACTGACCCAGGACTTTTTATGGGCCATGTTCTTGTCTATTGCCTGGACAAATACTTTGGCTGTGCTGACCATATATGTGCCTGCTGCCTGTACTGACCAATAACTTTTTATAGACCATATTACTGCCTGCTGCCTGGATGTTAACCTACTGCCTGTACTGACTCTGCTGCCTGTATGATTCCCTTCACTGTTCCTGACCATGTCTCTGCCTGCTTCCTGGAACAATCCTCTATTCAATCCACAGGTAATCGTTTGCCCTTTGCTCTGCTTCCTATACTTTCTGCCCAGTCAACATAGCATTATGCTATGGGGGAAGCCATGTACCAGTAGGTTTAGGCTTTCTTGGCTTGTAGGAAGAGGAACTGCTCTAGGTGAAGCTGCACTATGCTATATTCACTGACCACTCTTGCAAAGGCAACCATTACAGTACATTTTTTTCTATACAATGTTTTTTGATTTTTATCATAGGTTAATGTTGGGTGCAAAATCTGTTCAGAAATTGAAAAGGTCTTACACATGTGGTATCCTTACAATCAGGAGGAGTAGAAGAATGTATCTTGGGGTGTGATTCTTGGTATGTACATGGTGTGTTCTATAAATATCTTATAAATTGACAACTTTGCATAAAAAAAAATAAGTTTTCATTTTCTTTCTACTTTTTCTAAGAAGTTGTGGAAAAAAATGACATGTTCAAAAGACTCATAATGCCTCTTAGAAAATACTTTGGGGTGTTTGCTTTCCAAAATGGGGTAATTTTGTGGGTGTTTCCACTGTTCTGGTGTTCCAGGGCCTTCAAAAATGTGATAGGTAGCCAGGAAATTAAATGTATAATTTATGCTCTTAGAACGCCTGAAGGTGCTAGTTTGATGTTGGGCCTTTGTATATGGCCAGGCTGTGGAAAAGTCTCACACGTTTGGTATCGCCATACTCAGGAGGAGTAGCAGAATGTATTTTGGGATGCGATTCTTGGTATGTACATGCTGTGTGCTAGAAGTATCTTATAGATTAAGTATCTTATAGATTGACAAATTTGTGTAAAAAAAAATGAATGTTCATTTACTTTCCACATTTTCCACTTGTGGAAAAAAATTACATGTTCAAAAGACATATTATGCCTCAAAGAAATATTTTGGTGTGTTTGCTTTCCAGAATGGGGTAATTTTGTGGGTAATTCCACTGTCCTGATGCCCCAGGGCCTTCAAAAATGTGATAAGTTGTTAGGAAATTAGATGTGTAATTTATGCCCTTAGAACGCCTGAAGGTGCTACTTTGAAGCTGGGCCTCCCTATGTGGCTAGGCTTTGGAAAAGTCTCACACATGTGGTTCCCCCATACTTAGGAGAAGTAGCAGAATGTGTTTTGGGATGTAATTTCAAGTCTATGCTGTGTGTTAGAAATAACTTGTTAATATGACAATTTTGTGAAAAAAAAAATCGTTTCGTCTTCATTTTCCAAAGAATTGTGGGAAAAAAATTAGAATTTCAAAAAACTCATCATGCCTCTTACTAAATACCTTGGACTGTCTATTTTCCAAAAGGTGGTAATATGGGGGGGGGGGGGTATTTGTACTTTCCAGGCATGTTGGGGCCTCATGAAATTAGACAGGGAATCAGTACATCAGGATTGATCAATTTTCAATTACATACCGTAGCTTGTGGACTCTATAACTTTCACACAGACTAAATAATATACACTGATTTTGGTTACTTTTACCAAAGAAATGGAGCAGTACAAATTTGGGCATACATTTATGAAGAAAAATTACTTATTTACAAAATGTTATAATAGAAACTAAAAACTTTTTTTTTTTTTTCAAAATGTTTGGTCTTTTTGCACCGATATTGCAAAAAGTAAAATAACCAGTGGTGTTTAAATACCACCAAAAGAAAGCTCTATTATTTAAAAAAAAAATGATGACAATTTTGTGTAGATACGGTGTTGCATGACTGAGTAATTGTCATTTGAAATGTGAGTGCTGAAAGCTGAAAATTGGCCTTGGGCAGAAAGGGGGTAAATATGTCCGGTATTGAGGTAGATAAGAAGGCTATTAACATTATATCTGCCATTCTGAAGATGGTGCGTACTGCTTTGTACACACTCTGTGGACTATTAGTGAACATCTCTACACTGCTGGGCTACCCCCTTCCTTTTAACCTCCCCAACTTATTCCACCTCTAAGCTATCATCTAACACACCAGTCAAGCCTCATTTCAATCTTCTCATGTTGAGTGGCAACTCAGTAAAAAGATCAATTACAATGAACTACATTATTTGAATTGAGCAACGACTTCATAGCTTTTTGTAGAATAAAAGAATCCACTAAATTATGTTTTTATTCATTTGTCTGAAGTTATTAAAATATTTCCCTTCAACTTTTTGTTAAAGGATACCAGAGATCATACAACTGAATTGAATATAATTATAGAGAAACGCCATCAAATAGTGTCATTAAACTATGCTAAGCTAAGCAATAAAGATAATGGAGAGATCATTGGCACCTGCAAAATAGGCTTATTTTCTGAATTGAAACATTTTGTCATCACTTTGGGTCTGAGCGTGCCAAGTATCATAATGTTTTTGACAAAAAACAAATTTGTAGCTCCTCAGTGATGTTACTTCATTACCGTTATTGTAGTGCTTACTTAGGAGCTGATCAAAAATGCGGGTAAATTGTAAACCGTTTTATGATCATGTTTGTATCTCTCATCTCTGCTATTCTCATCATGGCTTAAAACCAGTGGTTCTCAACTCCGGTCCTCGGGACCCACCAACAGGCCAGATTTTAAGTATTACCTTGGGGAGATGCAGACTAGAATACTGCAATCACTGAGCAGCAAATTATATCACCTGTGATGTATTTCAGTTATCCTGAAAACCTGGCCTGTTGGGGGGTCCCGAGGACCGGAGTTGAGAACCACTGGCTTAAAACAATGCATGTGACAAATTGGTTAACCAAGCACCTTCTGTATTACTACAGTGGACAATCATTACATTTAATTAAAAAATACAGTTGAAGTATCTTATAAAAAATACATGTGCTACATTGAATGTCAATGGCACCTCTGGAGTACATAGAATGGAAAAAAATTGCAAGGATCTATAATTTGAGATTTCCGAATGACAGATTATAGAGTATAATACTGTACATTCTTATGGTGAGCATTATGGTGGGCATTGCAGCTACATGGTAAGTAAAGCTCTATGGCTTCAAGAATTCTCAACATGCATAATATCTGCATAATGTTTGTGTGGATTTGCTTTGGGTTGTTGTAACCTATAAATGCTCTGGATTAAGCTCCATGCACACTGAAGCTGATAAATGACAGTTTATGGTCGTTTGGGCGTTTTTTTAACAGCCCATAAATGCCCATTTATGTTATCCTATGTGTCCATGCACACATTGACGTTTATTATCATTTAACAGCAGTGCCGTTTATGGGCTGTGATTTGAACGCCTTGAATTGACGTTCAAGAGTTGTTCTTCTGACCACAAAAAACAACGGACGCCGATAAACGCTTATAAATTGGCGTCCAGTGCTTTTTGTAGTAAATGGAAGCTAATGAAGTAACAAAAAAAAGCTTGAAAATGCTGATGCTGATAAACGCGCAAAAACACACATAAACGCTGCTTACAAAACGCTGCTAAAAGCACTTTTTCTAAGCAGCCTCTCCTGCCACATAATCCAACGCCTAGAGAGCGTCCAGTGTGTATGGAGCCTTAATGTATTTTACATAACAACGTTTTTTGGGTTTTTTCGGTAGAGAAAATTCTTCTAGAGAAGTCTCCTTCACCCCCAAATTTTCCATCTTTCTTATAGCAATTTATTTTTAATTGCATACACTGCCTGTTGCACATGCACATTGTAAACTACACTCTCAGCCCACTCCTAGCATCTGTAAGAGTTCAGTGCTTGTAACCTAGTTCCCGGGAGCCCTATTAATATAGGGTTGTCATCACTGGAGTTTTATATAGCTCCTATATAGCTCCCAAATTCCATATGACTCAGAGTTACAAGGGGTTCTTGATAATCTAATTCATTTGCTCTGATTAAAGGATCAGCCTGCTGTTCCGGGCATAGGGTATTTCAGAGCCCTTATAACTGCTAAGATCTTCTCAGGACACTATATAAACCTAATAGAAGTATGTAAACATTCCTCTATCAGGATTGCAAATAAACTGTGAAATCAAGGCTTTCTCCTGATAATATGAAGGAGGTTTTTCCCTTTAAAACTGAATTTATTTGTAGGAAGTTTCTGCCCACTCTGGACACTCCTGTCATCCACATTAACACTGAAATTCAAAAGGAGTTCCAATCTCCCCACGAAAAAGTCAAATTCCGCAGCTACAAATACTGTAGCTGGTGACTTTATATAAGGGCTAGGGATGGGCGAACAGTGCGGCCCGAGCATGAGTTTGGGCCGAATATTGGCTGTTCACCCGTTCGCTGAACAACCAAATTATTAGGGCCTTTGACCATTTGTTCAGCCTGCCGAACGACCACAATGCACTGCACCGCCACACAGTGCATTGAAAGCCCTGATTGACTGAAGCAGTGAAAGCTTTGCCCAATCAGGGCACAGAGCACTGTCAGAGCCATGACTGGGCACTGTCATGATGGCTCTATCCAATCATGGCTCATTGCTCTTAGTCCTGACCCACACTATAAAAGTTTTCCTTTAACCTCCCTGGCGAGGGTTGGCTCGGGGTGGAATTTCAGTACCATTAGCGGTAACCCGGAGCCACACTCGGGATTGCATCGCTGGATCCAAGGCAACGTTATTCTCCTTGTCCCCTGGATCCAGCGATGTCCCCCCGCCATGTCTGGCTTTTTCCTCCGCCCGATGCATCTGTGTGCCGGGCTCCGTTCCCTGCAAGCGTCGCACGGGGGGGCGTAGACCGGTGGCAATATTCAAAAAGTGAAACACACTGTAAACATACAGTACACTGTAATCTGTAAGATTACATTACCGTATGAAATCATTTCACATCCCCTTTGTCCCTAGTAGTTTGCCCAGTGCCCTGCATGCACTTTTATATTATATATGTCATTCTTTCTGCCTGGAAACTTGAGAATGTCCATGGCAACCAAAAAGTGTCCCTTTACGTCAAAAGCGGTTTTTGATCAGCTAGAAAACACCAATAGTAAATAAGAACCATTTTCAGAATTGAGTGATACTGATTGGTGGGGAAATTTATCATCAGACACTGAAAGTGACAACAGCGACAGTTCTGCAACTGAGCAAATTTCTGCATTTTTGGTTTGATTACATTATTGAATAAATTTTATTACTATTATGTTATTATTTTTGATAATTATTTTTAGTTATTTATTATATTATAATTTATGATTTCATGTTTCAAACTTTATCATACCCGGGATGTCTACTAGACTCTTGTTTGGACAGATTTAAGTGAATTATTCCTAAGAATTACAGGCCTACTATATAAAACGCCAAATTTCCATGCAAAATAATCGTACCACTTTCAGCACCAAAAATCTGAAATAATCACTGCCAGGGAAGTTCATAGTAGCCATTTTCAGTGTGATATCGGCTTGGAGAGAGATAGAACAGGGCTCTGTTCAGTGCTACCAGACAGTTAGGGGTTGATTTACTAAAGCTAGAGAGTGCAAAATCTGGTGCAGCTGTTACGTACCTGACGGTGGAGTCTGTCTTGTGCAGGGAGAATGGTTGTACAAGCAGAGTCGGTAACGTGCAGGCAGAGAGGTACAAAAGGGTTAGGCAAGCGGATCGTCAAGTTCAGGCAAAGGTTCGTTAACGGGCGGGCAGCGGAGGTACAGAGGAGTAGACAAGCGGATGGTCGTGGATAGCCGGGGTCGATGCAGGTAGCGGACAACAGGTCAAGGCAAGCCGGGTCAAAAGGAAACAGGAAAAACACAGGAACAGGTAGGGAGCTGAGGCATACAGGTCTGGAACGCTGTAGAACGAGCAGCAGTTCAATGCAAGAGTCCCTGGGTTTAAATAGGCGCCGTTTGGCGCCGTTTCTGGCGCGTGCGCGCGCACAGCCGCGCGCGCGCACGCGGGTGCGCACGGGGGCGCGCGAACGCGCACGGGAGCGCGCGGACGCGCACGGGAGTGCGCGCACCACCGCGGAAACGCCCAGAATGCTGGCAAAAGGTTCTTTTTCCTAACAGCAGCTCTGCATAGAAATCAGCTTCCTGGTTTTATTGTCAAAGCTTAAATGAACAAGCTGAAGTAAGACGCTCATTGACTACCATTCACAGCTGCACCAGATTCTGTGTGCACCAGTTTTAGTAAATCTCCCAATTAGTATGCTATAGTGTGCTATTGTGATTCTATTGTCAGTGTAGAATATTAGTTTAGTGTTAATCTAGGGATAGTCAGTGTGAGTGTAGTGATGACTATCATTCATCTTTGCATTAGTGTGCATCTAGGGACAGTTCAGTTAGTGTCAGCATAGTGACCATTTAACACCGTATATTTCATTGCGTTACTGCAAGTTTAATGCCATATAGTTCTGTGAGTTACTGCAAGTTTAACGCCATACAGTATCTCACAAAAGTGAGTACACCCCTCACATTTTTGTAAATATTTTATTATATCTATGTGACAACACTTTAGAAATGACACTTTGCTACAATGTAAAGTAGGGAGTGTACAGCTTACATAACAGTGTAAATTTGCTGTCCCCTCAAGATAACTCAGCAAACTGCCGTTAATGTCGAAACCACTGGCAACAAAAGTGAGTACACCCCTAAGAGAACATTTCCAAATTGGGCCCAATGTGTCAATATTTTGTGTGACCACCATTATTTTCCAGCACTGCCTTAGCCCTCTTGGGCATGGAGTTCACCAGAGCTTCACAGGTTGCCACTGGAGTCCTCTTCCACTCCTCCATGATGACATCACGGTGCTGGTGGATGTTAGAGACCTTGCACTCCTCCACCTTCCATTTGAGGATGCCCCAAAGAAGCTGAAAATGGTTTAGATCTGGAGACATGCTTGGCTAGTCCATCACCTTTACCCTCAGCTTCTTTAGCAAGGCAGTGGTTGTCTTTGAGGTGTGTTTGGTGTCGTTATCATGTTGGAATACTGCCCTGCGACCCAGTCTCTGAAGGGAGGGGATCATGCTCTGCTTCAATATGTTTCAGTAGATGTTGGCATTCATGGTTCCCTCAATGAACTGCAGCTCCCCAGTGCCTGCAGCACTCATGCATCCCCAGACCATGACACTCCCACCACCATGCTTGATTGTAGGCAAGACACACTTGTCTTTGTACTCCTCACCTGGTTGCCGCCACACACGCTTGACACCATCTGAACCAAATAAGTTTATCTTGGTCTGATCAGACCACAGGCCATGGTTCCAGTAACCCATGCCCTTAGTCCGCTTGTTTTCAGCAAATTGTTTGCGGCCATTCTTGTACATCATCTTTAGAAGAGGCTTCTATCTGGGACGACAGCCATGTAGACCAATTTGATGCAGTATGCGGCGTATGGTCTGAGCACTGACAGGCTGACCCCCCCACCCCTTCAACCTCTGCAACAATGGTGGCAGCACTCATATGTCTATTTCCCAAAGAAAACCTCTGGATATGACGCTGAGCACATGCACTCAACTTCTTTGGTCGACCATGGCAAGGCCTGTTCTGAGTGGAACCTGTCCTGTTAAACCACTGTATGGTCTTGGCCACCATGCTGCAGCTCAGTTTAAGGGTCTTGGCAATCTTCTTATAGCATAGGCAATCTTTATGTAGGTCAACAATTCCTTTTTTCAGTTCCTCAGAGAGTTCTTTGCCATGAGGTGCCATGTTGAACTTCCAGTGACCAGTATGAGAGAGTGAGAGCGATAACACCAAATTTAACACACCTGCTCTCCATTCACACCTGAGACCTTGTAACACTAACGAGTCACATGACACCGGGGAGGGAAAATGGCTAATTGGGCCCAATTTTGACATTTTCCCGTAGGGGTGTACTCACTTTTGTTGCCAGCGGTTTAGACATTAATGGCTGTGTGCTGAGTTATTTTGAGGGGACAGCAAATTTACACTGTTATACAAGCTGTACACGCACTACTTTACATTGTAGCAAAGTAAAGATATGATAAAATATTTACAAAAATGTGAGGGGTGTACTTACTTTTGTAAGATACAGTATATTTCTGTGCGTTACTGCAAGTTTAACACTATATAGTTCTGTGTAGAGTTAAGTGAAGCCGGACTGTAAAGTTCGGGTCCATACCGAACTTTGGGGTGTCCGGGACCCGGACCCGAATCCAGACTTTTCAAAAAAAGTCCAGGTTCGGGTCCGGGGTTCTGGTATTTTATTCCACGTGTTGAATAGCTGCCAAGAGCAGCCAATCAACAAGTGTTTCACTGGTTTGCCCTTAGAAGACATCACAGCCATGCTTACTAATGGCATGGCTGTGATTGGCCAGTGCATCATGTTACCCAGCCTCTATATGGGGCTGGAGTCACCGTGCTGCATGTCATATTCTCCCAGGATAGTTTAGGGAGAGGATGCTGCTGGCTCTGTGAGGGACAGATTGCAGATATTAAAGAACATCTCATCCTGCATTACTGAACGATCTGAAAGTGGACTAGGGAGAGATACTAGTACTGCTGCTTTGAGGGACAGATTGCAGACCTCATCCTGCTGCACAGAACGATCTGACGGGACTAGGTGAAATCTACTGCTTAGAGGGACAGGTTATTGTTCTAAAATCATCTCTAAGTTCTATAGGCAAAGATTCTTCCAGCCGCATAGAGCCATATTATTGTTCTAAAATTGAATATGGCTCTCTATGCAGCTGGAAGACACTTTGCCTATACAACTTGGAGATGATTTTAGAACAATAATATGGCTCTCTATGCGGCTGGAAGAAACTTTGCCTATACAACTTGGAGATGATTTTAGAACAATAATATGGCTCTCTATGCGGCTGGAAGAAACTTTGCCTATACAACTTGGAGATGATTTTAGAACAATAATCTTTCCCTTAAAGCAACAGCTGGAACCTTTCCCCGTACAACTTGGAGATGATTTTAGAATCTAAAATCATCTCCAAGTTCAATAGGGAGAGGTTCCTGCTGTTGCTTAAACGGACAGATTATTGTTTCTTGCACAAAATTAAAAAGTGCATCTACATTGCTGGTTTGAAAAAATAAAAATAAAATTCCAAAAACTACATTTGCGGCCAGCGGTGCATTTCTTGCAAAAAATAAAAAAAACAGTGTTGGCTACCTCCTCCTCCTCCTCCACTGCCACTTTCACCGCCTCCTCAACCTCCAACTGCACATCCACCTCCATTTTTGACTTTTTTATGTGATTTTAGCTGAAAAATTATTTTAAGTTATTTCCCTATCCCCATTTCTTTGTAGGGCACTTGTCCCCCACTTACCCCCATTTTCCTTCCTTTTGCAGACCTCTAGGACTTGCCAGGACTTTGTTACAGCCATTTTTGTGCCTAAAAGTTCGGGTCCCCATTGATTTCAATGAGGTTTGGGGTCCGGGACAAAGTGCGGGTCAAGTCCGGTCCCGAACCCGGACTTCGTCCGGAAGTTCTGCCAAACCCGGACTTCCAGAGGTTCGATCAACTCTAGTTCTGTGCGTTACTGCAAGTTTAACGCCATATAGTTCTGTGAGTTACTTCAAGTTAAACGACGACATATATACTACTGTGCGTTACTGCAAGTTTAATGCCGTATGGTTCATTGCGTTACTGCAAATTTAACGCCATATAGTTCTGTGCATTACTGCAAGTTTAATGCCATATAGTTCTGTGCGTTACTGCAAGTATAACGCCATATATTTCATTGCGTTACTGCAAGTTTAATGCCAAATACTTCTGTGCATTACTGCACGTTTAACACAGTATAGTTCATTGCATTACTGCAAGTTTAACGCCATATAGTTCTGACCACCACTGCAAGTTTAACGCCGTATAGTTCATTGCGTTAATGCAAGCTTAATGCCATATATTTCATTGCATTAATGCAAGTTTAACACCATATAGTTCTGTGCTTTACTGCAATTTTAACGCCATGTATTTCATTGCGTTACTGCAAGTTTAATCCCATATATTTCTGTGTATTACTGCAAGTTTAACTCCATATATTTCATTGCATTACTGCAAATTTAACATCATATAGTTCTGTGCGTTACTGCACATTTGACGCAATATATTGTAGTGTATCCGTGGAGCGTGTCTGTGTAGTGAGTACGCAAATTAAAGTGCACCGAACACTGTTTTCCATTGATTAAAGTGCATCCACATACATATTTACACATCTTTTTTCCATTTGGTTAATAAGCAACCCCCATCATGTCTGAGAGGACAGCAAGGAGAGGCAAGTGTTCCCATGGCACTGTAAGGGGTCCAGCAGCATACAGAATGTGTCCACATGCAAAGGTGGACGTGATCAGTCATCAGACAGGGCATCATTTCCTCTGTTGCCCTTGTTACCTAGCCAAAGCATGCAGAGGAGGTGGGGGACTGGCTTACTAAATCGTCCTCTTCCTCTGTCACCCGTATCAGCGTGGAGAGAGATAGAACAGGGCTCTGTTCAGTGCTACTAGACAGTTAGTGTGCTATAGTGTGCTATTGTGATTCTATTGTCAGTGTAGAATATTAGTTTAGTGTTAATCTAGGGATAGTCAGTGTGAGTGTAGTGACGACCATCATTCATCTTTGCCTTAGTGTGCAGCTAGAGTAGGGACAGTTAAGTTAGTGTCAGCCTGTTTAGTGTAGTGATGAGTCATTCATCTTTACATTAGTGTGCATCTAGAGTAGGAACAGTTCAGATAGTGTGATTGTAGTATATTGACCACCATTCATCTTTACAGTAGTGTGCATCTAGGGACAGTTCGGATAGTGTCAGCGTAGTGACCATTTAACACCATATATACTGCAAGTTTAATGCCATATAGTTCTGTGAGTTACTTACTGCAAGTTTAACGCCATATATTTCTGTGTGTTACTGCAAGTTTAACACTATATAGTTCTGTGCGTTACTGCAAGTTTAATGCCATTAAGTTCTGTGCGTTAATGCAAGTTTAACGCCCTATAGTTCATTGCGTTACTGCAAGTTTAACGCCGTATAGTTCATTGCATTACTGCAAGTTTAATGCCATATATTTCTGGGAGGACAACAAGGAGAGGCAGGCATTCCCATGGCACTGTAAGGGGTCCAGCAGCGTACAGTATGTATCCACAGGCAAAGGTGGACGTGGTCAGTACTCAGGCAGGGCTTGATTTTCCTCTATTTAGTGAGTTTGCCAGTGCTATCTAGCCACAGCATGCAGAGGAGGTGGTGGACTGGCTTACTAAATCAACCTCATCCTCTGTCACCCAAGCAGAGACTAGTACGCAGTTCCCTGCAGCTTCCAGAGTGGCTAAACCTGACTCCTTGTCCACAGCTATTCCTGCCATACCCCCAGCATCAGGCATGGAGGAGTCAGCGGAGTTATTTGAACACAGTGTCAGCCACTTCCTACTTGGCGCTGCACAGCCATTACACGATTCAGATGTTGGTTCTGAGGTTGAGGAAGGCAGGAACATGAGCCTACAGAGAGGGGAAAACACTGGTACACAAATTGACATTCATGTTCCCCCAGCCGCAGCGTATTTCCAAGTTGTCGCCAGTGGTAATGAGGATGGAGGAGATGATGATGATGATAAGGTCACTGATGCAACTTGGGTGCCAGATAGAGCAGAGAAGGAAAGTAAGGGTGAGGCACAACCCCAAAGAGGCAGCCATCATGGAAGACCAGAGAGCAGCCACCCTATTCCATAACATTGTTGAGCTGTTATCTCCTAGCCCACTTCCCACAGCTCAGCTGTCTGGGCCTTTTTTAGTACATGTGCAGCCGATCGCACTGTTGCTATTTGCAAAGTTTGTCACAAGCACATCAAACGTGGCAAAAACACCAGCCATTTGGGTACCACATGCTTGACAAGGCATTTAGCCTCCCACCACTCAGCCCATTAGCAAGAGCACCTAAAAGCCACACAAAAGGGGCATAGATCTGTCCCTCCCCTTCTTACTCACCTCAGTCTGCCCCTGCTACACCTCATGACCTCTCAGCAGCCTCCAGTGACAGGGATGATGGTATAGCGCAGGGTGTCCCAGGTCCTTGCAGCACATTTGCCAGCAGAACACCACCAGCTATAGCCGGCAAATTTCTCTGCCCCATCTGCTGAGGTGTAAAAAAAATACAGTCCTTGCCGCCCACATGCCCAGCGTCTAAATGCAGACTTGTCCAAGATGCTGGCTTTCCAACTTCTGCCTTTCCGCCTGGTGCATTCTGCCCCCTTCTGTGAATTTGCAGAATTTGCTGTACAACAATGGCAGGTTCCCAGTCGTTATTTTTTTATTTTTATTTTTTTTTATTTTCAATAGTTTTTATTAAGAATTATAATGTTACAGAGTAAACAACATGCTCAGTACAAATAGCACACAGATGTTCCGTCTGGTCACAATAGAATGGAGTAATGCTATTACCCAGTGAATCATCTTGGATGAATGAATAGATATATCAAACAACTTGATGGGTATAGCCGTTAATGCAACACTTAGAATAGTACCAGGCGGGGGAGGGGAAAGGGCATGGGGGGGCACCAGTGCTCCAGTCTATCGGTGAGTGATTTCAGGGAGTTAGGCTTTGACGGTGCACTTCGGGTGGGAAAGCCAAGGTTCCCAAGTAGATAGGAATTTAGGTAGTGATAGGTTTTTCCTTGCTAGCATTTTTTCCATTTCGCACTGCAGATTGAGATCTGCAATTGCTGCTTGTAGGGAAGGAGGGTCAGGGGATTTCCACTTCCTGGTAATATTTAATTTGGCGGCCAGTAGTGTGTGTATTATGACTGTCCTATATTTCCCGGGGAAATTGTCTAAGTTTAGGTGCAGGATTGCAAGTTCAGGGTTAGGGAGTAGTGAGTTTTGTGTGATAGAGGAAATCAGGGCAAAGATTTGTTTCCAGAATGTGGTTAGGGTTTTACAGGACCAGAGGATGTGGGAGAGGGATCCGATGGATCCACATTCTCTCCAACATGTGTTAGGGGAATTTGGGTATATTTTAGCCTGTAAGGAGTGAGATACCACCTATGAGTAGTTTTATGGAATAGTTCCCAATGATTACTGCAATGGGAAGCTTTGTAGGTGTATAGGTAAGATTTGTTCCATTGGTCTATTGTGGTAGTTCTGTTCAGTTCTATGTCCCATTTCAGTTGTGAGGGAGGTTGCTGTTGTGAGTACTTCTCTAGGAGGAAGTTATAGATTGTGGAGATGCTGTGTTTTGGGTGGGTTCGTTGGAGGGAGTGTTGACTTTACCCTGTATCTTGACTTGTCTTGATGTTGTTATCTGGTTACCTTGTTTAGAATGGATATGTGGATGTTTCGAAGGGTAACGTCATTAGTAACCCTTGATAAGGTATTTTGATGAGTATCCACCATAGAGTGAGGAATGTCCGA
>BLSH010379081.1:28908-39807 GCA_018402905.1 Glandirana rugosa | reverse complement strand
CCCACAATCTGATCGTTGTGTACGATCCCACAATCTGATCGTTGTGTACGATCCCACAATCTGATCGTTGTGTACGATCGTTGTGTTAGGCAGGGTTTGATCTGCAATCTGTCACTCAAAGCAGCAGTATGTGAAATCTCAAATTACTCCAACAATCTGATCATTGTGCACGATCGTAGCGATCGTTGTGTTATGCAGAGTTTGATCTGCAATCTGTCACTCAAAGAAGCAGTATGTGAAATCTTAAATTTCTGCAATCTGTCCCTCAGAGCAACAGCAGTAGTAATCTCAGGATGCAGGATCCGATGTTAAAATGTCTGCAATCTCTCCCTCACAAAAACGCCGGCAGCATCCTCTCCCTACACTAAACCAAGAGCATGTGACATGCAGCACTGTGACTCCAGCTTATAAAGAGGCTGGGTCACATGATGCACTGGCCAATCACAGGCAAACCAGTGAAACGCTTGTTGATTGGCTGCCCTTCAGCTATTCAACATGCGTGATCAACTACCAGAACCCAGAACCCGAACCCGAACCTTTTTTGAAATGTCCGTGTTTGGGTCCGGGTCCCAGACACCTGAAAGTTTGGGTACGGACCCGAATGTTACAGTCCAGGTTCGCTCAACACTAGTCTTAACCCCCTGAAGGCAGCAGTGTAACCCAAATGTCTAAGAATTTGAAATGTGCTCCAGTAATTGCAAAAGTTGTACAAAAGACCATTTTATATTACTGGCTTTCAGAGTGGAAATTGGTCTGCAAAGATAGTTATGAGAACATCTGCTGCAATAATAAAGAAGCATAGCACTTTCTTTTTAGGTCCCTTTTATTACAGGCATGGGGATTATCACCCCATAAGCCCCAGAAGCTTTAAAGGTGGATCTGATTGGGTGACTGGCTGCCTCTCAAATGTGACCCATAGTGAACTGGGATACTTTCTACCAGTTCAATTATTTCCCCAGGTGAGAAATATATTAATAATGGGATCTGCTCCACCAAAGAGCAGGCTTTGCATTTTTCTTTCCTCTCTAGTAGGGACAGTCTGGAAAATGATGGACATCTGGTCTCCCCAGTATACAAACCAAATCAGTCAAACGCAGTGAACAATGACTCTGTGCTGATTTCTGCAAAGGGAGCTATTTTGTGCATATGCTAGAAGCAACTCTTAGATATTTTGTAATACTTAATTATATCAGTGAACTGAAACAGGTCATACAGACAAGCTCCCTTGAATGATAATTACAAGAGGCAACAGACCAAAGTCAACACAACCAGAATGATCTGAAACACAATGATAAAGGATTATTAAACTTCAGGAGAGAATTGTAATCTTGTTTCTTAACCTTTCAGCACTTCTCCTTTGGTTGTGTGATAATTAAAACGCTGACATCTTGGCTGTAGGTGATTTATTTTTTGTGTTCTATTGCTCACTTCAGTGGTCAAAAAAAAGATAAAGTACAAAAGTCAGGTCTTAAAAAAAGGTTTTAAAACTATTTCCCTAAATTCTGACTCGGGGCACCATAAAAATTCCTCCTACAGTGTTGCCAAACCATGCAAGGGCTAAATGTTCATTAAATCTAGGAGAAGAGGAATATGCTATAAAAGATATCTTATGTCTCGCTCCAGCAGACTTCTACCACCCACAATGTGTGCCCTGTCCCTTGAAGCTTCTTCTATTTGGCACTATGTCCAGTGATCACACTCTGACACCATCACATTCAATGCAGGTTCAGCAGTCCTGCATTGTACATGAGGAAAACAGGGGCACACCCACAACCTGGAGGGTCAGAGAGACAAGGGAAGAAATAAGTTAAGTATATTAGAGCTTTTTCCTCTACCTCTAGAGTTAATGAGCATTTAACCCTTGTTGTTGTGCCCAACCTAGCATGTATCAATCTGTTATTGCATTATTCGATTTATGTTCTGATGCGTGCTGACATTAGTTGGTGGTGCCGCTCCACTATACAGTAACTTGTTATAGTGGTGCCACACCATTTGGCACATTCTGTTTCCCCTGTTGTTTTATGCTTGTTAGTACATTTCTAGCTATATTCTTCCAGCGCTTCTGGTGTTCCTCAGAACAATGTTAGACGTTGTAGAAAGGGCATCGAAAATGATTGTCTTCTTACATTTATGTAAAACTGAGTTGGAATCAATATCATTAACTTATTGAAAAGTTAATACACCTGTGGATTATGCCAAGCTAGCAAGTGGCCATTCTCTCTGTACAGATTGGGTCTATGGTATGTCATTTCATATATTGACATTTCAAACAGAACATTTTGGAATGTCTGTTGCACTGCAATGGCTTTTTTTCTTCCAAGACTTTAGTTTTAAAGCCTAACTGAAGCATTTTTAATTAGTTTCTCAACCCCTCTTGCATAGAAAGAAATATTTTGACAAGCAGTACTCTTCACCTTCCAGGGCTTCCCCATGTTTCCTTATCCTCTTCTGGGTTGAATAACACCCAGCAACATTCAACCTATTTCTCATGAGCCCAGGAGTTCCAACACTCACTCCCTGTTAGGGAAAGGGGGGGGGCACCATCAAGCAACCATTAATTTATAGGGCAATACCATAAACAGTGGCACCATGTCATTACAGGGCTGTTAGGTGGTGGATGGACTGGATTTTAAAATTGTAATTGGGCCTTAAAACAAACCTGCCATTAGATAAAAGTAGGGGCTGCCATTACTGATTTATCCTCCTTAGACTGTTATGCTTGCCCTCTTGCTTCAGCAATGAGATTAATGACAAAGATAACATTTGTTTATTAATGTACATGATATAAAAGTTGTTTGCATTGCCCCAAAGCGGTTGGCCAGATTTGACCGGTAATTCTTGTATTCTGTAGTCGTTAAAAGCTCTAGGACCATGTTGCAAAATTTAAACTGAACCCCCTTATATGTTACACACCAATCTTCTCCTATCTCATTTAGTTCTTTACAGTCTTCTCTCTAAACCCTGAGTAAAATATCACTATTTTCCATTCTTATAGGCAGCAAATAATACACACATGAAGAGATAAAGGATAATAACTGCACTTGGTGGCACTTGCTCCTACTAACAACGTGGTTCTTTGGAGAGCATGGTTTCCTCATAAGACAAAAGGCCTGGAAAAGATCAAATTGAAGTCGATCAGGATGAGAGGATTGTTCTAACAGGTACAAGGGTCCCGCATTGAAGATGAAAGGGCATATAGGTGTATCAAGATAAACATAAATTCTTATTTGTGAACTTATGATTTAACAATTTAACACACAGATATCTCCAATATGAGGCAATCCAGAGGACAATAAGTATAAGTATAGTATAAAGTCCCCAAAAGATTGAAAATGTATCAAGAAGGGTTAACAGAATGTGAATGAAAAAAGCGATCAACAAAAGGTTGTACAGGGCATATGGGAGGGGTCTAACACAGACATTGCTTGACAAGGCAAGGTCTGCTAATCTCTAAGCCACCTAAAAAAATAAAATAAATAAATATAAAGAAGCCCCAAACCATAAAATAAAAAAATACATCACTGTACCTCACTGCTGTATGCTGGAGATGTTGGTTGATCATGACCTTACAAAAAGGTGCTCCTCTTGCATTGCCCTGGATTGCGCAATGTCTGCTTTAAAACATCCAAAGGATATCAGAGAGAAAACAAAAAAAAGAGTATTTTGAAAAAGAGTGTAAGAAAAAAAAGATTACACCATATAAGAGCATCATACCTGAAAATAAATAAAACTTTACAAGTTTGAAGCTTATCCATCCCCCCCCCCCCCCTCAGTACCACCATTCTCACCCATGTATAACCTTTTCAAATTACGTTTTTACCTGCTTTTTACTCATCTAAGTCTGGCATCCATATCCCTTGCCTGTGCGCGGCCTCCCTGTTTGTTGTGCATCCAGCTGTGACAACCAGTCATCTCTTTGTGACATCATCACACCAATGCAACCTTAAGAACTGAGTAAATCCTGCTTCTGGACAGCTAATAGGAAGTGTCCATGTCACCTGGGTAGTGATGTGACATTTAAAGAAGACATGGAACCCAGCACATCACATGGTTGTGGAATTAGGTGAGTATTTTAGACTTTTAGAGGGGTTTACTAATATAGAGTTTATACGGGAAGGAGAGGTGTGAGCAAAGGGTGGGAAGTAGAGCCACTGAGGGCAAGTAAACACCTACCAGTTCTACTTAAATGTGAACAAACTGGGGGCTGAATTTAAACCCAAGAAATCTCTCAAACCCAGAAATACAAAGTATCAGAAATAGAGAACGAACATCCAAGCTGAGCTCAAAAAAAAAATTCACAAAAAGATTTGTGTATTTCTTAAGACGGTATTGGTAAAAGAAACACTATGAGAAACACAGCAATAGAAGTCTTGCATGCCAAACAGATCAGAAAGAACGCCCCTGGATTGTAGGAACTAGAGGAATACCTCCGCTAAGTTATGCCTATGAAATTCTATCTAATGTTGTAGCAGAGAAAAATAACACCACATATAGAAAATAAACTTGGTGAAGACTAATAATAAATAGGGCTGAAAACTCAGCAACAGCAAGTACAGTAAAACCTTGGATTGTGAGCATAATTAATTCCGGAAACATGCTTGTAATCCAAAGCACTCTTATATCAAAGCAAATTTCCCGATAAGAAATAATAGAAACTCAGATGATTCGCTCCACCACCATTTATTCATAAGTCCTTCAGTTTATAGTCAATATAAAAAGATTATAGCAATGTGATAGGTTGTGTAACCGTACGATGTCCATCCACAAATGGCCGCCCCCACAAGGGGTTTAGAAGCAAAATCCAGCAGGAACTACAGAGAAGAGAGGCACCTCTAAGTGTAGCAATATGGTTACATTTAATGAACGTAAAACATTTAGCAACTCACATGGTTGATGATTAAAAGAGGCACATCTAAGTATGCAGGTATAGACCATCCTCCGCACTGCCGGCTCTCACCACTGCCAGTCTGCAATCGTGACCGGGAAGACTACCCTGCAGTAGAGCGATCTGAAAGCAAACCTTGGCGTGTTTGTGGAGTGCAGTGTGGAAGGGATGATGCTGATGGCGGTGCAGAGGACGGTTTATGTGGGCAGCTTAAACCCGGATGCCTGCATACTTAGATGTGTCTGTTTTAATCATCAACCATGTGAGTTGCTAAATGTACCTTCATTAAATGTAATCATATTGCTACACTTAGAGACACCTCTCTTCTCTTTTATACTCATTTGTGACCTGACGCTACTTGTATATCAAGAAATCGCTTGTATATAAAGTTACAATGTATTTAAAAATTTTGCTTGTCTTGCAAAACACTCTTTCAACCAAGGTTTTACTGTATAGAACAAAGACACAGAGTCCATTTGCATTTTAGAGCTGCATACAATTCCAAAATATCACAATAGGATCTTATTGTCATGACAGAAGTGAGTGCACTAAAAAAGAGTGGTCAAACTCACCATGGAAGGTGCTACAGCACAGATGCCCATCTAAGAGTCCTTATCGAAGGTACTAAAGGTTATCAGTGAACTTTTTTAAGTGACACTATAGGAAGATAACCAAGCAAATCATAAACTAAATCTTTATCAAACAATTTGTAGACAGGTTGCCTATTTTAGCCTAGTTAGAAGCTGTCCCAACTGGGAGGAATAGAAGGAAGTTTGTTTCTTGGGCTTTTCTTAGTGGACTTCTTGAGTCTGACCCACTGGTCCTGCACCATTATAAAAGGGACAGGGGCCAAGATCCTGGGGCCATCATCACTGCTGCCATTGTTGTTCTTACTGCTGATTCCATTGCTGGAGTCCACCTTATTAGCCTGCTGTATCATGCCAAGACCAGCTTCAGGAGCCTTCCATAGAGGATTGCTGGGACCTGCAGTCCACCCTGCAGATACCAACCCTGGACACTGTCACCTTGGACTTTGCCAAACATAGACTCTTTCCTGTGCAGGTACGCTGGGGAAGCCACAAGCCTGAGTTAAGTATTCGTTTAGGGAAAGACTGTTGTCTTTGACTGTCATTCCTATGTTATTGAGTAAAGCTTTTGAAGCTTTGTCTTTGACTGGCCTGAAGTTATTAAAGGGGTACAATGCAGGTAACCGGCAGAAATAGCCTGCAACTTGGCTCTGTTAAAGCCCATTGGGGTATGAAGACAGCTTTGTAGGAATTAACACAGTATGGATTACAAGCAAGTGGTTACCAAGGGTAACAGAGGTATCAAAAGCAGCCTGTCATAAGTGTGTGCCTGTGGCAGGTAGGATAGTCTCTAGCAGGAAGGGATTGTTGTCCGCACTCATATTGAGAGCAGTCCATCTCACATAGCAATGGGAGCATATCAGCACAACAGTGGTTCTCAGCCTGAGCACAGGTATGGAAGAGGAAGAGTTAAGTGAGTGCATGCATGGAATCCGCGCTAGGTGCATGGTGGGACCCCATTCCATTATTAGGAGTGGTAGGGGAGATACACTGGACAGGTAGAGAGGGCATCAACTTTGTGTGTCCCTCCTAAGTGCAACAATGACAATAGTGGTGTATGTTAACATGACGAATATTAACTTGAGTTCAGTTGTCTGCTCGAACAAAGGTATGCCATGTGTAAAGCAGTGACCCTGTCCAAAGCTCTTAGCATAGCCGAGAAGACCCCACCCCTGAGTAGACCTCTCAGTGACCCACACTTGGCACAGAACAAGGAGGAGAACATGGAGAAAGTACCTTCCACCTGCCCTACAAATTTCAGATACTTGGACATACTGGTGGTGCATACTGGGGGTGCATTAAAATAGACAGGTTCTCCCTAGTAGTGCAGAGGCTGTCAATCACACAAGCCCAGTGCCATGCACACCAACAATTCAGGCTCAGTCTAAGATATGTCTTTTTAGTATTTATTGCTAAAGAATTTTAACAGGAGAGGAGTTAGGGGTCAAAGGATACTCCAAAGCAATCAGTAGCAATGATAGGAGGGCAAACTGTACTCATTAATCTTACAATAACTGCACTTCTGGGGGCAATAGAGAATGACACATATATCTAGGACCCTACAGCAGCAGTCAATATAGCAATCTCTGGCACTTAATTCTCCTCTGGCACTTGCACAACTATTAGTCTCCTTCCAGATTTTGACTCATAGTGTCCCAGGAGCTGTCTGCCACCCAGCATTCACAGGTAGATCCTCAATGAGGGAGATAACATGATCCTTCTCCAGACTAGGCCTTCAATGCAGTGCCCTCCAGGTCATAAAACCCTCTGGCAATCTTGCAGCCCACCAACTGTTGAGGCCTAAACTGTAGGTTCTTGTCTTGGTGGGACTGTCTTCAGGGGCAACAGCCCCTAGAGAACTGAAACCCTCCATGGAGGGAAAGAACACTCTGGCAAAGGCTACATAAACATTTATCACCTCCTTAACCACCTTCTGGATGCTTCCTTCCAGGAATTGGCAGGGGCATGATAAATATTCACACTGATCATTTGAATCTCCCTGCCCTATGCTCTGGAAACTTCTTTCAGAGGCAGCTGGGTGGAATTAAACTCTTAGCTCAGGAAACCCAAAGCAGACCAGAACAATCAATTACTGTTTCACTCACTACAGTGGACCCCATAAAACCCTAAATTTACCTAGCAGCCCAACTAGAGGAGCATGTTATATCCAAAATGCTACAAGATCAGATATCCAATGGGCGGTTCCCTTCAGACGGCATTTTATTTAAAGAGTAAATTCACTTCTGCTGAGAAAAATAAATGGGGATTGGGTGATCCAAGTACATTTAACAAACTTTGTTGCAGATTCATACCTGTTTCTGCCCTGAAGAAAAAGCTGTTTGCTTGTTTATATATGTGCAGCGTGAATCTGAATAAAAGTGATTTTTTTCATTATAAGGCCCCATACACACGGGTATATTAAAAAAATAAGCTGTAATGTCGGGACCGACGTCAGGCAAAAATCTGCGTCAAAAACCCGATTTCGTTGGCGTTTTGCAGCGGCGTTGATGCTCGTTAGTGAGCGTCGGCGTTAATGCGCACTTTGTTTAAGAAAAACATTCCTATGCTATTTTTTAACCTGAAAACGCTGGCGCTAAAAACGCCGGTTAACAATGCTACAGCGTTAATGCGCGTTAGTGAGCATTTTGCCGGCTCAGTGTCAAAAACGCTCTAACGCTGCAGCTACAGAACGCGCTGGCCGTGGGTTCTGCTTTCAGTTCACTAATGCCAATTCCATCTACAGCTCAAAAACGTCAGCATTTTTATGGGACCATTGAATAACATGGAGAGCTGCAAAAAATGCTCAAAAATGCGGCAGCAAAAAACGTCCGTGTGTATGAGGCTTTAACCACTTGACCACTGGGCACTTAAACCCCCTTAACAACCAGACCAATTTTCAGCTTTCAGTGCTCTCACATTTTGAATGACAATTACTCAGTTATGCAACACTGTACCCAGATGAATTTTTTGTCCTTTTTTTTCGCACAAATAGAGCTTTCTTTTGGTGGTATTTAATCATCACTGGGTTTTTTATTTTTTGCTCTATAAATGAAAAAAGACCGAACATTTTGTAAAAAAACACATTTTTCTTTGTTTCTGCAATACAATCTTGCAAATTAGTAATTTTTCTTCATACATTTTGACTAAAATTTATACTGCTACATATCTTAGGTAAAAATAACCCAAATTAGTGGATATTATTTGGTCCCTGTGTAAGTTATAGAGTCTACAAGCTATGGTGCCAAACACTAAAAATTTATCACACCTGATATTGAAGGCCTATCTCATTTATTGAGACACTAACAAGCCTGGAAAGTACAAATACCCCCAAATGACCCCTTTTTGGAAAGTAGACATTCCAAGGCATTTAGTAAGAGGCAGGGTGAGTTTTTTGAAGTTGTCATTTTTTCCCACAATTCTTTGCAAAATTAAGATTTTTTTTGTTCACACAAAATTGTCATATTTCCAGGTTATTTCTCTCACATGGCATGTGCATACCATAAGTTACACCCAAAATTACATTCTTCTACTCCTCCAGAGTATGGTGATGCCACATGTGTGATACTTTTACACAGCCTGGCCACATACAGAGGCCTGACATTGAAGTAGCACCTTCAGGCGTTCTAGGAGCATAAATTACACATCTCATTTCTCAACCACCTATTACACTTTTGAAGGTCCTGGACCACCAGGACAATGGAAATGCCCATAAAATGACCCCATTTTGTAAATCAAACACCCCAACGAATAATCTATGAGGCACAATGAGTCTTTTGAATGGTTCATTTTTTTCCAGCAGTTTTTGGAAAATGTGGAAAAAAAATGAAAACGCATTTTTGTTTTACACAAAGCTGTCCATTTCTAAGACATTTCCAACACACAGCATGTACATAGCAAAAATGACACCCCAAAATACATTCTGCTACTCCTCCTGAGTATGGCAATACCACATGTGTGAGACTTCTACACAGCCTGGCCACATACAGAGGCCTGACATTGAAGTAGCACTTTCAGGCTTTCTAGGAGCGTGAGTTACACATCTTATTTCAAAACCCCCTATTACACTTTTGAAGGCCCTGGAGCACCAGGACAATGGAAAAGCCCACAAAATGACCCCATTTGGAAAGCAAACACCCCAACGAATAATCTATGAGGCATAATGAGTCTTTTGAATGGTTCATTTTTTTGCAGAAGTTTTTGGAAAATGTGGAAAAAAATGAAAACGCATTTTTTTTTACACAAAGCTGTCCATTTCTAAGATATTTTCAACACACAGCATGTACATAGCAAAAATGACACCCCAAAATACATTCTGCTACTCCTCCTGAGTATGGCAATACCACATGTGTGAGACTTGTACACAGTCTGGCCACATACAGAGGCCTGACATTGAAGTAGCACCTTCAGGCTTTCTAGGAGCATAAATTACACATCTCATTTTTCAACCCCCTATTACACCTTTGAAGGCCCTGGAGCACCAGAACAATGGAAAAGCCCACAAAATGACCCCATTTTGGAAAGCAAACACCCCAACTAATAATCTATGAGGCATAATGAGTCTTTTGAATGGTTCATTTTTTTCCAGAAGTTTTTGGAAAATGTGGAAAAAAAATGAAAACACATTTTTTTTCACAAAGCTTTCCATTTCTAAGATATTTCCAACACACAGCATGTACATAGCAAAAATTGCACCCCAAAATACATTCTGCTACTCCTCCTGAATATGGCAATACCACATGTGCCTTTTACACAGCCTGGCCACATACAGAGGCCCAATATACAAGGAGCACCATCCATACATTATATACATTACGTATCTAATTTCCTGACAACCTATCACATCTTTTTGAAAACCTTTCATATTTCTAACACATAGCATGTACATTCCAAGAATTACACCCCAAAACACATTCTGCTGAGCAAAAGGGTAAAGAAAAGATTACCTGTGATCTTAGTAGTGCAGTTGACCACAGGAGGAGAGCACTGATCCAGGCAGCAGGCAGGGACATGGTCAGCGATAGCAAACAGAATTGTCCACGCAGCAGGCAGGAATATTGTCCATAGTCAGTACATGCAGGGATACTGTCCATATGCAGTCCAGGGTCAGTGCAGGTAGAGATATTGCCAGCAGTGCCAAAATATTGGTCCTGGTAGTATGGACGTGACTGGGACCTGACGTATACCTGTCATAGGGACGTACATGACTGATACCTGTTATAAGGACGGACGACGCACCTGTTAAGACAAACGATAGCGACTGGTACAGGGACGGACGACGGACCTAGTCACGAGAGGAGGACACCAGTTGACGTGATGATTCTAGTGTCCATTAGAAAAGAAATGGGAAAACGAGTCGTCTTACACAAAACCCCACATTAAGAACCTTACATGTACGATACACAATCTTTATACTTTCCAAAAGTTTTT
>BLSH010378936.1:196672-217758 GCA_018402905.1 Glandirana rugosa | reverse complement strand
GGCAGTCAGTGTGTAGAGGGGGGCAGTCAGTGTGTAGAGGGGGGCAGTCAGTGTGTAGAGGGGGGGCAGTCAGTGTGTAGAGGGGGGCAGTCAGTGTTCAGAAGGGGGACAGGCAGTGTGTAGTGGGGGGGACAGTCAGTGTTCAGAGGGGGACAGGCAGTGTGTAGTGGGGGGACAGTCAGTGTTCAGAAGGGGGACATGCAGTGTGTAGTGGGGGGACAGTCAGTGTTCAGAGGGGGGACAGGCAGAGTGTAGTGGGGCCCCTGGCAGCAGATCCCAGCTGTGTGTGAGGGTTAAGGAGCTGAGGCAATAAAGAGGGAGGGAATTCCTGTAAAGAAAACTTTTCAGTACTCACCGACCTCATGGCAAAGACCCCCCCAGGCTGCCATCTCGGCTCCTCCTACAGTCCAGCCCAGTGCATCTTCAAGCAGGGAGAGCACTAATGTGTGAGTCAGCCACACCTCCGCCCCGCCCACCAGCTCCATCATCCCGGGAGAATCTATTTTTCTACAGGCAGAGGGGTGTCCTCAGAGGTTGGCAGCCCTAGGAGGCGGATCGCAGAGCTCTGCAGCCAGAGGGAATGTCTGTCGGTCCTTGCAAGCTGATAGAGCGGAGGTGGGGAGTGTTACACACAGCCTCTCCCCCCCCCCACTGATCTGCTTGACTTGACAGGGAAAATGCAGGGCCCCCTCATGCAGCTGGGGCCCCTGGGCTTTGCCCAGGGGTGCCCGCTCATTAAGACGGCCCTGAAGCCTGGGGGTCCAGGAGCAACCCCTCAAGGAGGGGGGGTACTCTCAGTACTAGTATCCCTTTAAGACCCAGCAAAACTCACCTGAAACAGCCTTTGCCTGGGTGATTGGCCAGCTCACATTTAAATCACCTGTGTCAGCATACAATCAGTGCTCATAATAAAATTTGTTACCTTGTGTACTAGCTGCTAGAACCAGCTTATATCTGCTCTGTATATTTTGTGTATGACTCGGCTGGTTTGACCCTGCTTTGTTCACTTCTGATTTAGTACTGTTTGGACTCTGATCTACCTGTGTATGACCCAGCTTGCCTAAACTATGCTTTACCTGTTTTCACCATACTGCCAGCCTCAGCATTACTACTTGGCTGCCCAGCCAACCTCCTTTTTCACCTGCAGCAAGTGGACCACAAGTTCCAGCCAACCTCTACCTTCATCTACAGCGGAGCTACAAGTTCCAGCAGACCTGCTCAGGGTATGTGCTCTTTTCATTGAACTCTTTGTATAGTCAGCGCATCTGAACAGTTACCTGATATCCGCTTCTAGCATGACAATAGGTTTATCTTGGTCTCATCAGACCACAGGACATGATTCCAGTAATCCATGTCCTTAGTCTGCTTGTCTTCAGCAAACTGTTTGTGGGCTTTCTTGTGCATCATCTTTAGAAGTGGCTTTGTTTTGGGATGACAGCCATACAGACCAATTTGATGCAGTGTGTGGTATATGGTCTGAGCACTGACAGGCTGACCCCACCCCTTCAACCTCTGCAGCAATGCTGGTAGGACTTATACGTCTATTTCCCAAAGACAACCTCTGGATGTGACGCTGAGCATGTGTACTCAACTTCTTTGGTCGACCATGGCGAGGCCTGTTCTGAGTGGAACCTGTCCTGTTAAACCGCTGTATGGTCTTGGCCACCGTGCTGAAGCTCAATTTCAGGGTCTTAGCAAACTTCTTTTAGCCTATGCCATCTTTATGTAGAGCAACAATTCTTTTTTTCAGATCCTCAGAGAGTTCTTTGCCATGAGGTGCCATGTTGAACCAGTGACCAGTATTAAAGAAAGTGAGAGTGATAACGCCAAATTTAACACACCTGTTCCCATTCATTCCTGAAACCTAGTAACACTAATGAATTGCATGACACCAGAGAGGGAAAATGGCTAATTGGGCCCAATTTGGACATTTTCACTTAGGGATGTACTCACTTTTGTTGCCAGCGGTTTAGACATTAATGGCTGTCTGTTGAGTTATTTTGAGGGGACAGCAAATTTGTACTGTTATACAAGCTGTACACTCACTACTTTATATTGTAGCAAAGTGTCATTTCTTCAGTGTTGTCACATGAAAACATATAATAAAATATTTACAAAAATGTGAGAGGTATACCCACTTTTGTGAGATACTGTAAATCGGATTGAGAATTTGTGGCAAGACTTGAAAATTGCTGTTCACAGATGCTCCCCATCCAATCTGGCATAGCTTGAGCTATTTTGCTAAGATGAATGGGCAAAAATTCACTCTCTAGATGTGCAAAGCTGGGAGAAACATATCCAAAAAGACTTGCAGCTGTAATTGCAGCGAAAGGTGGTTCTACAAGGTATTGACTCAGGGGGGCTAAATACAAATGCACGCCACACTTTTCACATATTAGTTTGTAAAAAAATTTGAAAACTATTTATCATTTTCCTTCCACTTCACAATTATGTGCCACTTTGTGTTGGTCTATCACATAAAATCCCAATAAAATACATTCACGTCTTTGGTTGTAACATGACAAAATGTGGAACATTTCAAGGGGTATGAATACTTTTTCAAGGCACTGTATGTACAGTGGTTGGAAAATTGTTAAAATGTTTCTTTGCTTTGGAGCTATGGATTTTTTTTTTTTGCCTATGGGTAGTAATGAACCTGTGTTTTTAGTACAAGTGCAGCATTTGCATGATTAATTGTTCTACTTTTTACTGTAAATATGTGTGTGGCTTCCCTTCCCAGAACTTACCAACCCCATATGCCAAGCACGCAAGTTGGTATTCCCACAGCAAGTGTGCTGCACTCCTGCTATGCTGATACCAGCCCACATGTCATTTAGCATTGAGAGGTGATTTGAGAGGGGTCCAATAAAAAAATGAGGGTTCTCCTTAAATCATCAGTGGTCCATGGCTAATGACCCCCGTGACCTAGAGAGGCCTAGTATGGGTTCACCTTATGCATTTTATTGATTTAGAGGAAGCATGATGCAATTTGATTTGATCTAGCAGGGGGAAATAATCCTTCCTGATCCTCCAAGGCAGTTGGACCATTACCATCTGTTGCTATTGACTATAATTGTTAATATTCAATTATATTAAGTACATTTAGGAATGCATCCAAAATATACTCTAACCTGGTGACAAGTAGTTCCTGAGGGAGTCTACTCCACATTTTCAGAGCACTCGCTGTGAAGAAGCCTCTCCATATGCAAAGGTTAATTCTCTTATCCTCCAGCCTCAAAGAGTGTCCCTTGTTCTTTGCAATGACCTTAAAGCAGAGTTCCACCCACAAAACAATGTTTATATCATTCAACTCATGAAATAATCAGCAACAACATTTGGGCAAAAAAAAGATGTATTAACTTACTGCTTGTGGCTTGTTGCTATGGGGTCCCTTCTATTGTGCCACTTCCGGGACTGTGGCGATCTATGTCATTTCCTGCCTCGCCTGTGCTCCCTGGAAATGTGTCATAATTTCCCAGAAGTCAGTGGGCAGAACCAAGTGTTAATATTGCATTATTTCCCGACAGGAAATGATGCGATCTAAGTAACGGAAGTGATGTTCCATCACCGCCATCTTGCTACACCCCACACTCAGCCGCAGTAATGATACAATGAGAAGGCGGCAAGCAGACACCTTATTACACCCACCGGAATTTAGCATTTCACACTAATTTTTTTTACAGTAAACTGGGCTTACTGTATGTGCTGAAATACACAATTTACAAATATGTGACTCTGTTTTCATGTTGAATTTTAAAACCAGTGGGAAGCCTGCTGACCTGACTGCTTTGCAAAACTGAAAGAAGTCCGCTGCTGTTGCAATTCAACATGAAAACAATATCAGATGTTTGTAAATTATGTATTTCAGCATATAAGCTCCATTTTACTGTAAAAAATGGATGTGAAATGCCAAATTACGCCTTATCTGATCAAACAAGATTGGGAGGTGCATACTGGGTAACCAGCATGCACCTTATCCAGGAAGAGGGTCCAAGTGGGCTTCACATGCACAGAATCAAAATGGATTATTTCAGGAACACGAAAATAAGTACTAAAAAAAAATGGGAGCAGGATAGAAATATATTAGTGCATTTATGTATATTATCTATAGAGGCAGAGGGGATGCCAGGAAAGAAAAAAAATATATATGTGGGCAGAACTCTGCTTTAAAAGTTGACTAGAAGGAACACTTACTGTGTGTCCATACACTTAAATATATGTAGAACATATCGCCTTTAACCACTTCAGCCCCGGAAGGATTTCCCACTTTACCAGCGGAGCGCTTTTTTCAATTTGGCACTTCGCTACTTTAACTGGTAATTGCGCAGTCATGCAATGCTGTACAAAAACGAAATTAGTGTCCTTTTTTTCCCACAAATAGAGCTTTCTTTTGGTGGTATTTGTTCACCTTTGCGCTTTTTATCTTTTGCAATATAAATGAAAAAGGAATGAAAATTTTGAAATATTGAAATATATTTATTTGCGCAAAAGTTATAGCTTCTACAAACTAGGGTACATTTCTGGAATTTACGCAGCTTTTATTTTATGACTGCCTATCTCATTTCCTGAGATGCTATAATATAAGGGCAGTACAACCCCCCCCCCCCCAAAATGACCCCATTTTTGGAAAGTAGGCACCCCAAGGAATTAGCTGAGAGGCATGTTGAGCCCATTGAATATTACATTTTTTGTTACAAGCAATTGAAAATGACAAGAAAAAAAATGTACACAAAGATGTCACTGAAATTATATATTGCTCACACATGCCATGGGTATATGTGGAATTACACTCCAGAATACATTCTGCTGCTTCTCCTGAGTACAGGGATGCCCCATGTGAGACTTTTTGGGAGCCTGCATACGGAACCCCAAAAACCAATCACCACCTTCAGGATTTCTAAGGGTCAAAATGTATGCCTTCATTCCACACTACCTATCACAGTTTCGGAGGCCATGGAATGCCCAGATAGCACAACACCCCCCCCCCCCCCCAATTACCCCATTTTGGAAAGTAGACACTCCAAGTTATGTGCTGAGAGGCATGTTGAATATTTTGCAGATCTCACTTTTTGTCACAAAATTTTGAAATTTGAAAAAAAGGAAAAAAAAAAAATTTTCCGTTTATTTCTTCATTTTCCAAAACAAATGAGAGCTGCAAAATACTCACCATGCCTCTTTGCAAATACCCCTGGGGTGTCTACTTTCCAAAATGGTGTCATTTGGGGGGCTTTTGTGCTACCTTGACATTTCAGGGCCTCCGAAACTGTGATAGGTAGTGAGGAATAAAATCACCATTTTATGCCCTTAGAAGCCTGAAGATGTGATTCGTTTTTGGGGTTCTGTACGTGGCTAGGCTCCCAAAAAGTCTCACACATGTGGTATCTCCATACTCAGGAGAAGCAGCAGAATGTATTTACCCATAGCATGTTAAAGCAATATATCATTGTGTAAAAAAAAAGAAAAAAAATGTAATTTCCCCGAAACTTGTGGCAAAATATAAAATATTCCATGGACTCCCCATGCCTCTCAGCAAATAGCTTGGGGTGTCTCTTTTCTAAAATTGGGTCATTTGGGGGGTTATTTGCTATCTGGGTATTTCATGGCCTCCGCAACTGGATAGGTAGTGTGGGGTGAAGACATAAATTTTCGCCCTTAGAAATCCTGAAGGCGGTGATTGATTTTTGGGGTCCCATATGTGGATAGGCTCCGAAAAAGTCTCACACATGGGGTATCCCCATACTCAGGAGAAGCAGCAGAATGTATTATGTGGTGTAATTCCACATATACCCATGGCATGTGTGAGCAATATATAATTTCAATGACAACTTTGTGTAATTTTATGGACTCAACATGCCTCTCACCAAATAGCTTGGGGTGTCTACTTTCAAAAATGGGGTAATTTGGGGGCTGGGGGGTTAAACTGTCCTGGCATTTTATGCCCAACATCACCCACTCTTCCAACCACTTGAACCACCAAGTCTTTTCCGACATTTTTTGTTTACATAAAAAAATACCTTTTTTTTTGCTAGAAAACTACTTTGAGCCCCCAAACATTATATATTTTTTTAAGCAGAGGCCCTACAGATTAAATTGGTGGGTGTTGCAATTTTTTTTTTCACAGAGTATTTACGCAGCGATTTTTCAAACGCAATTTATGGGAAAAAAACCACCTTTTTAAATTTTAATACACAAAAACACACTATATTGCCCAAATGCTTGGTGAAATATAAAATATGATCTCATGCCGAGTGCATAGACACCAAACATGACATGTTTTGAAAATGACGCACACCCGCAAAGCGGCGACAAACTATATACATTTTTAAAAGCCTTTACAGGTTACCACTTTAGATTTAGGAGGTCTACTGCTAGAATTACTTCCCATGATCTGGCATTTGTGGTGATACCTCACATGCATGGTGAAATTGCTTTTTACATATGACACAAGACTGACGCTTGCGTTCAGCTTTGCGCATGTGCGCGGGGGGACAGGGGTGCATTTTTTTATTATTATTCATTTTGCTTTTTATTTTATTTTTACACTGTCCCTTTCATCTTTTTTTCTTATCATTTTTATTTTTATCACAGGGATTTTAAATATCTCCTATGATAAAAATAGGTAGTGTTGCATTTTTTTTTAAAATTTGGGGTCTACTAGACTCTATATCAGGGATATGCAATTAGCGGACCTCCAGCTGTTGCAAAACTACAAGTCCCATCATGCCTCTGTCTCTGGGTGTCATGCTTGTGGCTGTCAGAGTCTTGCTATTCCTCATGGGATTTGTAGTTCTGCAACATCTGGAGGTCCGCTAATTGCATATCCCTGCTCTAGATCTTTCCTCAGCCCTTAAATCATCTGACCACACCAATATCGATGTGATAAGATGCTTTTCCAATTTCCCAATGGTGCTGTTTATATCCAGTGAAACCAAAGTCACAAAATGCTCGTAGCCTCTGCTTTCTTAGGCCATTGAGATGATTGGAACCATTTTAGTTTTCGATCAGCTCTATGGTCAGCTAGCGGAACCACTGGCTGCATTCTCACATCTCCCAGTGGAACAGGAGAGCCTGAGAAGACCAGCGACATACTAGCATGTCGCTGGTCCTTGTTGGACATATGTTGTAATGTTCTTTTTTTCATGCAGCCAGTGAGTTAAAAGAAAGAATCAATCGGTGGGTATGCCCACCATTAGAAAACCGCCCTTCATCCACCCACTTCTAATGGTGGGTATAGCCCCTATTTAAAAATATATACCGGAGCATAGGGGCAATCCACCCCAATTTGCACCTACTGCCCCTATGCTCCGGTATATATGCTCTTTTTTAACTGCGGTGGTGATATCACCTCCAACAGTGCTGGAGTCGCTGCTTTATGTATGGTAGGAGCAAATACTGTTGTCACCATAAATAAATCAGTGCTGCAGCTGAATGGCATACCTGTAAAGCAATAAACAATTAATAAAATGGTAACATAAAAAATGACATACCTGCTACGTAGAAAAAATTACAAAACACATTAAAAATAAAACATGGGGGGGGGTGGCCTGAGCTCAGAGGACGGCGGACGCATCCTGAGAGAGCTCCGGAGCCTCAGGCATAATCCTTCGGCATCCGTCCCTCTACAGGCCCGGTGAGCACTACCACACACCCAGGGGGCCATCCACCATCCCCCCCAATAGACTAGGCCAAAAGACTTTTGCTGCCCGTGACCGATTGCCACGGCGCCCAGAAATTTAGGCCTCGGCTTCACCCGCGCCTAGGCCACAGAAGTCATCGCGGCCATCCAGCCTCCATCCAACCTCTATTCACCGCTCTGGGCCCCGAGGTACAGCACTGGGGACCCCTCACCCCACCCCAAAAGGCCGGGCCAATAATCAACAGGGCCCCGCTCGGCCCTCCGTGGCATCTGCAAATTTAGGCCGTGGTTTCACCCGCGACTAGGCCGCAACGCCCGGGACGACCATCCAGCCCCCATCCAAACCCTTGAAGCACACCACTGGGGACCCCACCACCCCCCTGGACCCTGAAGCTAGCCGATTCGGTCATTAAGACCCTCGCTAACTGAAGACTGGGGCGGCCGCTATCTTCCATAGCAGCGGCCTGAACGGGGGGCCTGGGCTGGTCTTAACTTGGCCTGACACGGGGGAGGATGCCAACGTAAAGTAGGACCCTTGGCACAGCGGGGAGAACAGCACCAAACATCAGGAGCCTTCTGACATAGTGATGGGCAAAATTGGACGTCAGTTGCCCTTCTCCAATACCCCTTACTCTCAGCCGGGTCGGAGTCTCCCTGATTTATTCCATACCCAACCCCCGTCCACTCCTGAAACCTCTACATCCCACACCTCACCATCCGCCATGGCACGCAGACAATCAGAGGGAACCCAGAAGAATAAACAATCGGTCGAGCAAGAAAACTACTCACTCTCATCAACCAGATGCCCAAGGTCACAGATCTTCAATCCCTTGCATCAGATATCAAGGGAGCACTGTCAGATGCGGTTTCCGAACTCAAGGACGAGTTAGGAGGAGTAAACAATAGATTAGAGGAGGTCGAAAGAGCGGCTGGCCGTCACGATGCTGACATTCAGGAACAACAACACCGTGCCCGATACCATCTACATCTCATAGACATGCAGAGGAAACTTGAAGACCTGGACAACAGGGGCCGCAGGAGGAACCTCCGTGGAGTCCCTAAAAGCATTGAACACGACCAGATCCCTCTCGCCCTACAGTCTTAAGTCAATAATATCCTGGAGAGGCCCCAAGATGCTCCAGTGGAGTTCGAGCAGACACACAGAGCTCTGCGACCCAGGGGGAGAGAGGGAGACCCTCCGAGGGATATCATCTGCTGCTTTATGGACTATAATTTGAAAGAAGAAGTAGTCATTTGAGCCCGCGAGCAACAGGAAATCACACTGAATGGAGCGGAGATCAAAATATTTTAGGACCTATCCCAGATAACTTTGAATCACAGAAGGGCTCTACGCCCATACTGTCAGCACTCAGAGAAAGGCGCATCATCTATAAGTGGCGTTTCCCTTTCTGTCTCTCCGTTACCGTACACGGTCGCGCCTTCGTTCTGCAAACCCCGGCCGATCTCCCCCACTTCTTTGAACATGTAAACATAAGACCTATCCCAGTTCCTGACTGATATTGGGAGTTCACAATTCCAACTCTGTGGGCAGAGCTGCTTCCTCCAGATGACGACCTTCACACTCCTCGGAGAAGACCAAGCGCCACCCCATCCCGTCGTAGAAAACAGGATCAAGCTGCTTCGGCTCCAGAGGAACCTCAGAGAGATCCTGACCCGGAACCTGACGCAGAGTAGGAGATCAACATTAGCCTAATCAAGTGAATGGGTAATATACCTCTGAATGTTTAATGAAGTTAATATTTGACAATTCTTATTGCCCACCTGCTTTCTGACACCCACAGCGCCTCAATTTAATGACGTATTCCTCTTGCTCACTACAACCCTTGCTCATGGAAACCAAAACAATGCATGTCTCTTACAACGGGGGGCAACAACCCCTCTTCGTAGACTTATCACAGAACGGTGAAATCTCCTGAGCTCACCCCACAGGCATACACTCGGAGAGCCATGGATCTTAATAGCACCTTACCTACTATCTACTGCTCTCCCTGTGGTCATTGTAGCTCTACTCGTGAGGGAGACTGCAGACTAACAGCTTCCTCTGTTTAACCATATACCCCTTTAATTGCATACACCCCTATATATTCTCAAACTGCTACTCACCGGACCACTCCTTGGCAACGGCAGATTAGTTTGGACAAACTTGGAACTTCTCACTTCTTACTGGGCCCTCCCTCTTTAACCGTGCCTCTAAACTGCAGAGACTGTTCAGCAAAATTAAGAGGAGAGGATATCCTAAGCTCCTAGCGCAGACAACCTGGGGGCTTCCCTATAGGCCGTCCCCAGGTTCGCTATCAATGGCTTGAGCTCCCAGGGATTTAGTCACGGTTTTAGGTTTGGTTTTTATTTTTGCTAATGATGCTATGATTCTATTTTTCTGTAGATGAGCTGCGCTGCGGGCCTGTCGGCCCCTAGGTCGCTGTTACTGTTGATGGTGTTCCGGGCCGGCAGTCCAGCACCTCGGCGCTTAATGGGAAACACTTATGTGACCATCTTTTTTGGTGTCAGTCTGCAATTTGGCTAGATCCAAAAATCCTAGATGGTAAGCCTTGAACTACCTGTTGACTGTTTATATTTTACTGAAATGTTACTTTAAACCCAGTCACTTATCGTTGTACACAAACTTGCTCATGGGTAACACAGCTACCCGGAGTGGTTAGGACCTCATGTCTCCACACTGAGTAGGTGCGACCCATATGCAAACCTTCTCTCTGAATCTGATCCCTTTACACCTGAGCACCAAAGCAACCTCCCCCATCTCTAGCACACCTCACTAGGGCCGCGGTTTTCTTTGGTGCTCTCCCTGCTGGCCAGTAATCTCCTATTCCCGCCCACCGATCTTTCCCACAAACCCCCATACATCAGCTAGGTCCTGTACAGAAGGATCCTGTATTGTGGCCCGTAGTACCATCAACTCTGCTGCCCACGTGATCCTTACACCCCTCTCACTCGCCTCAGCCCTCTTAAACTTCCTGCCCCCTGACCCACCCCTGCCCCCATTCACTCTTTTCACGCATCCCCCTCTAACCTACAAACCCCCCCATAACCCCCCCCACAACAAGATGCAAGCCCAATGCACACTGAAGATTATGTCCCTAAATGTCAGGGGCCTGAACACCCCTGAAAAAAGATCCGCTGTTCTCAGGGAAGCATCTACACTCAAAGCCCAAGTAGTCTTTGTACAGGAGACTCACTTTAAAGCACCAAACATTCCCAAATTTCCCAATGAAAGGTATCCGCACGCTTTTCATGCCCCATCCCCAATTAAAAAAACAAAAGGAGTATCCATCCTTATTGCCAAAAACCTCCCATTCCGGCTCACTGCCCATCTAGCTGACTCAGAAGGTCAATGCATATTTGTCAAAGGCCACATCTACAATAAGCCAGTGACGTTTGTCAATATCTATGCTCCGAATACACATTAAGTCCCCTTTATTAGGAAAGTGACAGAAAGACTTATTCCGTTCCACGAAGGTATGATTATTCTGGGAGGCGATCTTAATGTCCCCCTCTGCCCCAACCTTGACTCCTCAACTGGATCATCCTCTCTACCATACCGCACCCTACGCCAAATTAAAAACCAAATGCACGAACCCTCAACCCTGATTCCAAGGACTACACTTACTATTCCCCTTCCCACAACAAATACTCGCGTATCGACTATCTCTTCCTCAACCAAACAGACCTGACTTACCTCCAAGGCACTTCCATAGAGCCTATGTATATATCAGACCACCAACCCATCACCATGACCCTACGTCTTCCCAACTTTGAACAGAGACACAGAAGCTGGAGATTAGACCCACAATTATTAGGTGATTTGGCTGGTAAGGAGACCGTTAAGCTATCACTGCAGGACTATTTCATGCTAAATTCCTCTCCAGAGACGTTGGCCATGACCCAATGGCTAGCCCACAAATGCGTCATAAGAGGCAAATGCATCTCTAACAACGCAAATGAAAAGAGAAATGCGGGCTACAATCACTGCATTAACCACATAGATCCCCATACTAGAGGCCTCTCACAAACAGAGTAAAGCCGAAACAGACTACGCAGCCCTGGTTATGGCGAGACGAGCTCTGCTAGAGGAATTAGATAGAGAGATCAAAAGGAAATTTACACTAACCACAAAACTCTTCTACGACCAGGCCAATAAAAGCGGCAGACTTCTGGCTAGGCTGCTCCGGGGTAAAAGAGCCCAGTTGACAATACACTCCATAACAAGCCGCGCAGGGACAAAAATCAATAAAACTGAAGAAATAGCACAACAATTCGTTAAGTACTACTCCAAAGTGTATAACTTACCCAAACACCCTGATTGCCACCAGAACCCACAATCCCGGACAAAAGCTATTCAGGACTACCTTTCAGAGCACAAACTACCTCAGCTTACCCAGAACAAGCAGCTTCCATCGACACCCCCCTAAATTCGGAGGAATTCCAACTAGCCTTAAAAAGCCAAAAACCCGGGAAAAGCCTGGGTCCTGATGGTCTCACCAATCTATACTACCAGACATTCTCAACGGTATTGGCCCCACACTTCTTAAACACCTTTAATTCCTTTAGCGAGTTGAAGGAACCCCCCAAAGACCTATTAGAAGCTCATATTTCAGTTATACACAAAAAGGGGAAAGACCCAACATTAGTCGAAAACTACAGACCCATATCTCTACTAAATGTAGCTATTAAGAACTACGCAAAGATACTGCCCAACAGACTCCTACCCCTCATTCCCAACTTGATATCTCAAAACCAAGCAGGTTTTGTCCCTGGCAGGGAGGCCCGCGATAACACCATCAAAGCTCTAACCATCCAACACTGGCTATCCAAGACGTCAACAGAGGGATTCTGCCTCTCAACGGACGCAGAAAAGGCGTTCGATAGAGTGGCTTGGGACTACATGGCAGCGGTCCTCTCCTCAATGGGCTTAGGACATTTTATGCAAAATAGTATCTTGAGTCTCTACTCGAATCCACAAGCCAGGGTCAAGATAAACTGCCACCTATCGGATGCCTTCCATGACAGGGATGCCCACTTTCCCCATTAGTTTTTATGCTCACTATGGAATCCTTTCTCACTCACCTCCAAGCACACCCGGATATCACGGGAGTCAAAATTGGAGACCGTACCTATAAGATAGCGGCCTTCGCTGATGATATCCTTTTCTTTCTTACAAAACCGGATATCACCATCCCCAACCTTCTCAAAGAATTTCTCCGATTTGGATCAATATCCAACTTCAAAATTAACATTAACAAATCATACGTCCTTAACATCTCTTTATCCAAGAACACTGTGAATAGATGCCGGGACTCTTTCCCTTTACCTGGAAGTCAGATGTGATCCCATACTTGGGCATTCAACTCCCTTCTGCGACAGCTGCACTATATACACATTAAACTTCCTTCCCTTCCTACAGGAGCTTTCAAAGGATGGGAGAAGCTGAATCTCTTGGTTTGGGGTGAGCAGCCACTATCAAAATGACATCCCTCCCTAGATTTGTATATATTGCACAGGCTATACCCATCGCCCTCCCCAAATCTTTCTTCTCTTCCATCAGGTCCAAAATTAGCTCGTTCATATGGAAGAGTCACCCGCCCCGAATAGGTCTGGCCAGACTCTCTGCCCCCAAACACAAGGGCGGCATTGGTCTACCAGACTTTCAAAGATATCACAAGGCAAAACTGTTGACAAGAGTAATAGATTGGCATATGCACGATAAGGCAAAAGATTGGGTGCTCCTTGAACAGTCAGTCCTAAACCACCCGATCCAGGATATAATTTGGCTCCCGAAACAAAATGCAAAAAGGAAATAAATAATAAAAATTTTCCTTTAATCACCCCTCCTATCCAGTGTCTTCGGGAACTCTCAAAATCCGCTTCAATAGCATCCCTCCCGGGCCCTATGACCCCTATCCAAAACAACCCTGACTTCCCTCCGGGCTGTTCTGATGCCATAGCCAAATTCCCACCCAATTTCCGCCTAAGAGCACACCACTTTTTTACCCACGGTGTCTTCCAAACCAAAACAGATTTAACTGAATCTAACATAGTAGAATCAATACCCACGTGGTCTTATTTACAGATACGACACTTTCTCACTTGCTCCAAGGAGAAGAGCCTCTATCTCAAACCCCTGATCACTTTTGAGAAACTTTGTGAATCCCACCCTCAGAGACATCTCATTGCAAGTCTACATGCATTGCTCTCCTCCCTTCCACCAGAACATCTAGCTCCCATTGTGAAAACCTGGGGAACAGACTCCTCCAATTCATTTTCTGATAGGGAGTGGGAAACAATATGCCTCATGGCACACAAAGGTTCCCGTAATGTCTCCATTCGGGAACATAACTATAAGTTGCTAACCCACTGGTATAGGACACCCGCCTTACTTCACAAGATTTACCCTCAATGCCCCGACGGATGCTGGAGGTGTGGGAACTCAGGGGGCTCACTGAAACATATCTGGTGGGACTGCCCAATTATAAAAGCATACTGGGAACAGGTTCACGACATCATAAAACAAGTCTCCACGCACCCAATAGACTTCTCACATCACCAATACATCCTACACTACTCCCAAACTACGAAACACTTACACCGCAAATCACTGGCTATGCACATGATAAACTCAGCAAGAATGTGTATCCCAGTTCTCTGGAGGCAGAGGATTGCTCCCTCGCTCAAGACCTGGTTCATCAGACTAAATAAAGTTATGGAAATGGAGGAACTAATAGCAATATCTTTGGACAAACTAAACAAGCATCACAAAACCTGGATGCCCTGGATCTTTTTCCAGAGCTCAGAGAAATATCGTGCCATATGCCAATCTCCTTAAACACGACAAACTGGAGCTTTATTCTTTCCTCCAGAGGCTGATGACCCCTGCCTTGCTTAATCACCTACACTATTAAATTCCATGCCCCTGGCCCCAATAGGCTAAACCTCCTCCCATCCCCCATACCCATCACTTTACCTCTCCCATATCCTCCTTATACCCTCCCTCCCCCTTCCCTCCTTCTTTCTCTTCCCTCTTTTTATAGGTCATCAACAACCCCTTTCCCCACCCACAGCTAACAACTATCCAAAGTGCCTATCCCTCCAACCCATCTTTAATACCCAACCACAAGTCAGTTCGGATTACTTCTGCCTTGATCACTGCCATCAATAACGCTCATACTGGTACCTCATATTAGAAATACCCGTCATCACTCTACGATGCCTTGGAACTCAACCTATCTGCAAAGGCATATGTTAATACATTTTAAAGCAAACGTTTCTTTTTGCTGTAATGGCACTATCACTAGTCACCACTGCAACCTACTGTTATAAAATTACTATTATATTGATATTGTTTATCCTTGCAATTTTCTCAATAAAAACTTTTGTGGAAATAAAAATAAAACATTACAAGTAAGCAGTAACATATAAAAAAAATGACATACCTGCACAGAAAACATGATAAAAACAGTAAAAAAACATTACAAGTATGCATAAAAAGTATTAACAATAGAGCGAGAACAATAGAGAGAGATTAGAGAGAAAACGAGAGAGAGAGAGAGAGAAAAAGAAACGTACAACAGTTTTTGGCTTTTTTGTTTTATTTTTTTGTTTCTTTAACATTTTTTTTGGTACACCTTTTTTTTGTAACTAAACTATAATGGTTCCAGGTTTGGGTCTCTCAAAATGCACTGGCATCTTTGGAGACCCTATGTAAGTGTGCCTATGACTGTCGTGCTGTACCCTACGCTAATACTCAACTAGTGTGTGGTAGCGTTGGAAACATTCACCGATGCAAAGACCAGGCTGGTCAGGACAGGAGGGACAATAAGTGCAGGTGTCGTGCCTGTGTCTGCGTCGTCTGCAGACACGACAACGCTTTTGGGATGTTCTTTAGCCTGAGGTACCACGGAGGACTTCTGGGAAGCGCCTTTCATGCAGCCGGCTCACTGCATTTGGATTGGGAACATGAGGTGTAGCACCAACTGGATACAGAAGGGATCTGATGATCTCTTCCTGGAATTTAAGGAAGGATACAGTCTGTCCTGGCACTTTGTATAGCACATAAGCATTCAGCAAAGCCAATTGGAATAGGTATTGTGGGCGATTAGCTTCAAGTGGAGAGGTTCTCAAACATGTAATCCAGTTGTATGTCAGGTTAAGGGCTTCCTGCCATGCTTATTTATTCAGCAAATAAGAACAGCAGAAAAGCTTCCCTCGCAGGGATAGAAAACAATTCTAAAACAAAAGTCCATTACATGAATAAAAGCCTCCTGGCTACCAGATAGACCTCACTGGGCCTGCTTCAGTCCTGCAGGTATTTTCACTCACAGCCTGCTCCTTCTCTCTCAGCACCACCAGGTCAGGCAAAATTATACCCCCAGTTGAGGAGCAAGGTGTGACCAATACTTAACCCCTTGCTGCCTGCAGACCTCTCCCTGCCACCCATGTACCTTAAGAATCTCAAGATTCTATGTGGCAGATATAGTCCATCCACAACTGACATGGGCTGTTTGTCACAGTATACAGACACTTTTTTGTACCAGCGTCTGGCCTTACGGGCAATTAAGTACGGCACCAACAACTGGTTGTTAATGTCCACTCCTCCCATATTTAGGCTATAATCATGGACACAGAGGGGTTTCTCCAAAACACCAGTCACCGTAGTAATTTGGACTGCCGTGTCTGTGTGAAGAGAGATCAGAAAACATTCTGATTGTCCCTCCACTTCACGTTGAGCAAATTATTACACTTCAAGCAGGCTCTCTTCCCTGTCTAAGACGGAAATCTATAAGCCATTGGGATAAGCCCTGGCGATTAGATCGCACTGTGCCACATGCGCCAATTTAATGATCAAATAATTTACTAAAAAGTGGCACGCTTGTGTAATAATTGTCCACGTACAAGTGGTTCCCCTTTCTGAATAAGGGTGACACCAAGTCCCACACAATCTTGCCAGCGCTCCCTATGTAGTCTGGGCATCCTTCCAGCTCTAAGTGACTGTCTTTTCCCTCGTAAACCATAAAACTATATGTATAGCCTGTGGCCCTGTCATCTGGCACACTTTCTGGGTATGAACTATTTGAAAGCAAGACGAACAGAAAATGTAATCAGGGACTAGTCCACGTACACAACTTGGTTGGGAATAAAAAGTGCTACGAACTGTTGGTTGAAGTGGTTTACGAGGGGCCGAATTTTGTAGAGCCGATCATATTCAGGGTCACCCCATGGGCGACAGAGTTCATTGTCGCTCAAGTGCATAAACCGCAGGATCTGCTTGTATCGTGTCCTGGCCATGTAAACAGAGAATACAGACATATGATGAATTGGGTCAGTAGACCAATATGACCGCAACTCAGATTTTTATGTTATGCCCATGTTGAGGAAAAAGGCCCAGAAAGGACTTAAATTCTGGAACCGTAATTGGTTTCCAGTCTCTGGCAAGGGATAAATGGAGATAAGCGGTGATGTATTGACCAGCATATAAATTGCTTTGATCCACTATAGATCTATAGAGATCTTCGGTGAAAAACAGTGAATAAAAATCAATGGCCTTAAAACCAACTGTATTCACCTGAATTCTAGGTTGGCCAATGAATGGGGGAAGTATGGGTGCTTAATCAGTGGGGGGTTGCCAATCAGGGTTAGCAAATTCAGCGGAAAAGGCACTATGGGCTCTGCGGGTCTGTCTTTGTCTTTGTGGCTGTGGGAGACTACTTGTGCTAGCCACATCAGCTTGAACTGCACTTATGGGACTCGCCACATCACCAAGTGTTACTGTAGTGCTGGTTGTATGACCAGGATGTACTAGGCCGCTTGTGCTTGCCAGTTCACCAGAAGGAGTAGCGGCGCTAGTACTGGCTCTCTGCTCCATACGAGAGCCCTGCGGTTCTTGCACCTCAGCGACAGCAGAACGGGATCTGGTATGCCTGACCTTAGCAGGGGCCACCCCATCGTCAGGACTATCTGACAGGGTGCCGCTGCTGTCTACGGGATCGTATGCTGAGCCTGAATATCACAGTGGAGCTTCCCCATCGCTCTTGTCTGTCATACTCAGCAACGCGTAGGCCTCTTCACTAGTGTACATGCGATTGAACATGTTAGCCATTAAATTTATGCATACACTAGTGTGACTTGCAGGCAAAAAAGCCCACCTGGTTGTCAGAGCCTGCTTAAAACGCTACCAAAATCACTGTCAGACTTCGCAGGGATCGGGCGTGATCTCTGCGAACTCTGCAGATGTGTGTGATGTGGTTTTTAAGTGTCAGTGATCTATTGATCTTGCACTTGGGTGGGCTGGGCTGGGCGGAGGGGCTAAACGCAGGTGCTAGCAGGTATCTGGGCTGGTCCCGCTAACACAGCATTTTTTATAACACTAATGTACCGGGGACGCTAATATATATCTGATCAGATCACAGATATTGATCTGCTCAGATGCTACAATAGTAGCTAACACCTATCTAATGTGTGTGAATGCGTGTCAGAGTACCTAACTAACTGGCCCTGCCTGGTATTTACGTTGACCCTAACACATGCTAAAACCTAACTGATGTCAATCAGGGGATAAAACCTTTATTAGGTATATATATATATATATTATATATATATATATATATATATATATATATATATATATATATATATATAAAAAACGAACTGTCTAACAAGCGTCACCTGTGACACTTATACAGTGATCATAGGTGACAGGGGGCAATCAAGGGGTTAAAAACCTTTATTGGGGGGTAAGGGGGTTTATATCTACCTGGGCCTACTACTAACCTACCCTAACACTGATTTAGTGTCACATGTGTCACAAGTACAGCGATCAGTAAAAATCAGATCAATGCGCTCAATGACACAGTGACAGGGGTAACAGCAATGAAGGGGTTAACTGGGGGCAATCAAGGGGTTAAAAGTGTGCCTAACGTGTAATGGTGTCAGTGTAGTGTTGTGTAACTCACGATTAGAAGCTCTCTCTCCCTTCCGGAATCGAAAAGAGCTTCAGGGAGGGAGTTGAGCTCATTTCCTCTGCCTCTGTTTACATTAGAGAGGCAGAGGTGCAATATCATTGGCTAGGACTGATCAGCAGGTCGAGGCCAAATATCATTGGCCTGGCCCTGTAGACTGATTGGTCCTCTATCGAATCCGATCACAGTGCCCACGCCGTGAGCGCGTGCGCTCATGGCACATGATTGCGGCCGCCGTCAGATGATGGCGAGTCGCGATAACGAGTCAAGTTGCCAGGGTCGGCAACTGGTTAATCACCTCTGTTCGAGGTGATTAAGGACATTATTCCTCTACATTGCTTGGTGCCACACTGAAAACATACTTTTAATCCCAAACTCTGTCATTTATACGTAAATAGGGTAAAAAGTCCCTGAAAACTTGGGGTATACTGCTAATAATCTTAGACCATTTCAAGTATGAATTTTCTGAATTTCCCAAGCCTATAAATCTTAACTTACATATTAGCCATATGTGGGGAACTGTGTCAAACACTTTTCACACCTAGGCGATCCTAGGCAATTTGCAATCCGACTTGTGTCGCCCCGAGTTGCCTCAAATCGCCTGACATCAGAAATCCTATTGAAATGAATGGAGCCATCTTAATGTGTGCTACTCAAGTCGCTCCGACTCCAAGGCAACTTCAGAAAAGGTTCCTGTACTATTTCAAAGTGACTTCTAGGCGATTTGAGCCCATAGAAGTCAATAGAAGTCTATTGCCAGGTCGGATCACCGTCTATGAAGAAGCGGCTTTACAGGAAGAAGAAAATAATTTTGACAGAAGACTCCCCTCTAATTTCCCAGGTACTCCCCTGGAATTACCAAGAAAACCCCCAGAGCACTTCCTCCACCTCTGTATTCAACACCTCTGCATGGTATTCTGCAAGAATGTCAAGCAGAAGAGAGCACAGAGAGCTGTTCCAGAGGGGCAGCATTGATAATGAAATGCTCATCAGGTTGGTGAAGCAGGGACCAGCCCTATGGGAGACGAAGAATCCTAAATATAAGGATTAGCACAAAAAAGAAGTGGCAGCTAGAAATATGCGCACTGTGTGTGGAGGAGAGGGAGATTCTCTCAACTAAGGAACGTTCTGACTATTGTAAGTACCATCATTTTCTTTCAATCACTTTTTTCTGCATATGAACAACTTATAACCAACTGTGTTCAGGTCAACAGTGCAGTATTTTCAGTGCAGGCCATTAGTACAGCTAACCAGAGCAGGTCAACAGTGCAGTATGTGCAGTGCAGTCCATTAGTACAGCTAACCAGAGCAGATCAGCAGTGCAGTATTTTCAGTTCAGGCCATTAGTACAGCTAACCAGAGCAGGTCAGCAGTGCAATATTTTCAGTGTAGGCCATTAGTACAGCTAACCAGAGCAGGTCAGCAGTGCAGTATTTTCAGTTCAGGCCATTAGTACAGCTAACCAGAGCAGGTCAGCAGTGCAGTATTTTCAGTGTAGGCCATTAGTACAGCTAACCAGAGCAGGTCAGCAGTGCAGTATTTTCAGTGCAGGCCATTAGTACAGCTCCGCTACCCATAGAAGGTCAGCAGTGCAGTATTTTCAGTGCAAGCCATTAGTACAGCTAACCAGAGCAGGTCAACAGTGCAGTATTTGCAGTGCAGTCCATTAGTACAGCTAACCAGAGCAGGTCAGTAGTGCAGTATTTTCAGTGCAGGCCAATAGTGCAGCTAACCAGAGCAGGTCAGCAGTGCAGAATTGTCAGTGCAGGCCATTAGTACAGCTAACCGGAGCAGGTCAACAGTGCATAATTTTCAGTGCATGCCATTAGTACAGCTAACCAGAACAGGTCATCAGTGCAGTATTTGCAGTGCAGTCCATTAGTACAGCTAACCGGAGCAGATCAGAAGTGCAGTATTTTCAGTGCTGGCCATTAGTGCAGCTAAAAGAGTAGGTCAGCAGTGCAGTATATATATATATATATATATATATATATATATATATATATATATTGTGACAGCAGGCAGGTAAAGATGCCTGGTTGCGTGCAAGATGGCAGGTATATTTGTCCCAGGTTTAAGGTGTATACAGACTTCTACCACTAGGGGGAGTGCTGGGAGTCTTGCCGGAGTAGAGGTAATGAGCCCAGCTGAGTTCAGCTGGCTCATCAAGGCCTCTACAAGAACTCCCAGCAGGCCTAGGGGATTCGCTCCACCCTAGAACCAGTTTCTGTGTCAGCAGACTCGGGAGTGTAACATCTTGTCTGGTAAGAAAGGCCTGTGAGGCTGAGTTGCCCAGTGAGAGATAGGAGCTAGGTAGTAGGCTGTACCTAGCTGACAGACAGGGAAACCTAGCATTCAGTCAGTGGCCTAGGATTTATTTTGTTGTTTGTTTTTGTTTTGCTGTTTTTCCAAAGAATAAATAGTGTAAATAAACTGCCTTTTTGATTTCACCTAAAATTGCT
>BLSH010378936.1:165635-196662 GCA_018402905.1 Glandirana rugosa | reverse complement strand
CCAAACTCCAGTTGGAAACAAGAGGGGGGCGTATGTGACAGCAGGCAGGTAAAGATGCCTGGTTGCGTGCAAGATGGCAGGTATATTTGTCCCAGGTTTAAGGTGTATACAGACTTCTACCACTAGGGGGAGTGCTGGGAGTCTTGCCGGAGTAGAGGTAATGAGCCCAGCTGAGTTCAGCTGGCTCATCAAGGCCTCTACAAGAACTCCCAGCAGGCCTAGGGGATTCGCTCCACCCTAGAACCAGTTTCTGTGTCAGCAGACTCGGGAGTGTAACATCTTGTCTGGTAAGAAAGGCCTGTGAGGCTGAGTTGCCCAGTGAGAGATAGGAGCTAGGTAGTAGGCTGTACCTAGCTGACAGACAGGGAAACCTAGCATTCAGTCAGTGGCCTAGGATTTATTTTGTTGTTTGTTTTTGTTTTGCTGTTTTTCCAAAGAATAAATAGTGTAAATAAACTGCCTTTTTGATTTCACCTAAAATTGCTGTATTGCTGTGCCTAAATTGTGTAGTGAACCCTTCCAGGGGGTCACACACACCCGCTGCTGAGCTAAACCCATTACAGTTTGTGGAGGAAGCCAGGGGCAGTTTTTTAAAAGGCCAGCATGAAAGACAGCTTGCGATAGCAAATGCCATTCAACAACAAACAAATGCTAGTCTACAACAAGCAAGTGCTAATCTGCAGAGATCTGAGGCTCGTTTAATAGGTCTGTTGCAGAAGCAAGTGCAGAGACTTCAACAAGTGGAGACGTTAATACAGCAATGTCTGCAGACCAGTGAGGCCAGTGGTTACATTAATACACCACCATATTGTGTGAGCCATTTACTGCCAAAAATGACTGGGGAGGATGATCCTGAAGTGTTTTTGACCACATCTGAAAGGACTGCTAAGAGAGAAAAGTGGCCTAAGGAACAGTGGGCTGGATTGGTGGCTCCTCTATTAGCTGGGGAATCGCAGAATGCATATTTTGACTTAGAGCCGGACCAAGCAAAAGACTATGTTGTGTTAAAAACAGAGATATTGGCATGCCTGGGTGTCACCCTGGCTGTCTGGGCTCAGCATGTGCATAACTGGACTTTCCAATTGGAAAAACACCCCAGGTCTCAAATGTATGCTCTCATTCACCTGAGCAGGAAGTGGCTGCAACCAGAGACTTTGGCAGCACCAAAGATTGAGGAACGTGTGGTAATGGATAGGTTCCTGAGATCTCTACCTACTGTGATCCAAAAGTTGGTAAGCCATGCAAACCCGGAAACGGCCGACAAGCTTGTGGATTTGGTAGAGGTAATTGGCTGCAGAGAACCTGACTGCCTCTCCCAGGACTCGCGGACTTTCCACCAGACCACCCCCAGCGGTGGGTAAGATGACTTCAAGGGGTAAGGGTGAAGAGAATGAGAGAGCAGAAAGTTTGCATAATGTATGGCGACCGCAGTCAAGGTCGCAGGACGCAGCAAAAAAGTTTATTTATGGTCGTGGCCCTCTGACCGAAGATAGATGTGGGTCACATAAACACGCAACAAGACTTACAACATAAATAGACCTGAGGTGTGCCTTGGTCATCTGGTCGGTATGCCAAGAGAAGGGGGCATACCCTATATACGTAATGGGTAATAATGGAGAAGAATGTGCTGAGAAAAGCCCTGAAAAAGGGGGATGGGAGGGAGGATATCATGCACTGGAACCGACAAAGAGCATAGAGAGTGAGGGTGCTTAAATACCCTCCGGGCTCCTCCCATAAATTCAGGCCAGCCCACTGGCCTTCCTACTTATGGTCGTGGCCCTCTGACCAAAGATAGATGTGGGTCACATAAACATGCAACAAGACTTACAACATAAATAGACCTGAGGTATGCCTTGGTCATCTGGTCGGTATGCCAAGAGAAGGGGGCAAAAATATGCCGTTTAGGGAAGTAGTCCTTAATTGGTACAATGATTGATGAGCAAGCTTGGCGAAGGCTTGTGCCATCTCTAACTGAGGCTTTGGAATGTATCTAGCCAAGCAGCTGGACTACAATCTGCCTAATTAATTGATCACATGGTCTGATACTGCATGCTGAGATGCTGCTGAAGCTGTTTATGATCTGGAAGGAATGACCGGAGTACCGGCAGGGGTCGAGGCCAAAGTTGGACAGTGATTCTGACGTGCCTGATTAATTGGTTGCCACTTGATGGGCTGATAGGGAAAGGCAATAACGGGCTAGAGTTGGAGAGACTGGGTAGGCGAGTCGGTAGCTAGTCAAGCACCGCAACTGGGCACCAGGAGTTTATAGTCCGGAAGAGGCTGATGTCGACCCTGGGTCTGATCTGATGGGTTTGGAGACTTCTAGGTGATGGACGTAATAGTTTGGAAACTAGTTAAGTGGCGTTTGTATGATACCTGGCTGCTAGCACCGCTGATGGTGAATTTGTTAGGCCGCAAAAAAAAACCTAGTAGGATAGGTAGATGGCCGCTTGAATAACTAGACTGGGCTGAACCCCGAACACGGATTGTGCGAGACATGTCTCTAAAGATGGTGCTCGTAATGGGCAAGCGTTTGGCCTTAGCCATTTCAATCCATGGTTAGGTCAGCTCCAGGATACTACTGAAAAATGAGCCAAAATTGAAATGTGATCACACATCCGCTGCGGTTTGCTTTGCCTTGGATATGCTAACGGGTATATTGAATGGGGAGCGACTTGGCTACCTTTGTTTATGTTTTTGGCCATAGCCTGGTTGTTACTAGTGAAGACCATGGTTTGTCCTGACCAAGTGTGGCCCCAGACCTGAACAGCTGCCACGACTGGATACAGCTCAAAGTCAGGATGACAGAGAAACCTGGAATTAACAAGATTTCTGGTGGCCAAGGACCTGCGACCCAGTGATGGGCAGAAAGCAGCAGCAGCAAAGCCTGTAGAAGCTGCAGCATCTGACTACCTGTGGTGATGCAGCTGATGCCGTGGGGATAACCTTAATATGCCGTTAGCAATGTGGGATGAGTTCCGCATAAATTGTAAGTCGGCTATGGCTGCCGGGTCTTGCCTAATGATTTGGTCAGCACCTTGTACATGAGTAAGGAAAACGAGGAGCCGTAAAATAGAGTGGCCTTGAGGAATAATACTTATTGTAAAAATTGAGCGTCCATAGCAAAGTCTGCATCTGTTTCCTAGTACCCCCTGCGAGAGAGTAAAGTCATGAACGACCGACCTGATATGGGCTAGTTCGCCAGGAGACAAGCTGGCTTGCATGGCGCGTGTGTCCAAAGTGACACTAAAGAAGGTGATGGCTTGTGCTGGGCTTCCACTTTGAGTTCGGCTATGGGAACATTGTAGTTGTTGAACACTACTCTCAACCTATCGAGGTTACCGCTGGTATGTCTGGTCGCTTGATGAGTAGAAAAATCATCTAGGTAATGGATAATCAACTGACACTGGGCTCTGTGTGACAGGCTCCGTGAAAAAAGACTGCTTGAACAGCTACGTCGTCTGATGTATATTTCAAGGAAAATTCCTTGGAAGGAATCAGGGAATTCAAGCTCGGAATGTGCAAAGAATGAGGTGCAGAAAAATAACCAAAATTATTGGAGAACTTGCATTTGACAAGCCCAAAAAGGGCTGAATCTCCAGAGTTTGGAAGGTTACTGGGGGAAAGGGCCGATCACAGATCCTTTGTCTAGTTTGGCCTGTAGCAGGGTATCGATGGCTTGTTTGTCGAGAGCTACTGACTGGAGGTTTTTTTGCACTTGTGGGTGGAGAGAGGTAGAGTGATGAAGCCGGTGTGGAATCCTGAGGTGGCAGGGGGTTGAAGGGGCAACTTGTGGCCACATTTGTGCACCCGTTTGCAGTGTGGCCAATTGGCTGGCAGACAGCACAGAGCGGGGAGTGTAGGCCAGTGAAGTGGCGAAAAGAGTTCCGCGTCGGTGACACTCAAGTCAGTCTTGAGAAAAAACAAGAGGGTATGTGTCAAAAGGGGTGTGGAAGAGGGGAAAAGGAATGGAGTGGGATACAGAAATTCAAGAATGAGGAAAGAGGTACAGAAAGGAAATTGCATGCATAGATAGAGCCGACGGTGTTGTACGGTCATAGAACAGTGTATAGTGGAAATTTAGAAAACTCAAGAAAGTGCGTGGCACCCGAGGTGAGCCAGGAGGTGACTGGCCAGGTAACCGATAGCTCGGGTGCCTGTCTGTGCTGGGCACAAACGTGTGGACTAGAGCCCCAGGGCATGTTGGGGCAAGCAGCTGGAGTCTGGTACGGCCTATGTAGGATTGTTTCGGTCTGTAGATTTATGACACATGCTCGGTCTGCTTAACTCTTGCACTGTCAGCAAGTTGATGATCAGCGACCTTGTCTGTGAGGTGGAGAGTCGGTCTCCGAAAAGAGAGTGTAATGCATAGACATATGTGACAGTAACTAACACCCAACCTTAGTATGCCGAATGGTGTATGTAAAATCGAAGATTTAGTGACAGAGTACTGCAGAATATGTGACAGAAAAGACCCGTGAACTACACCTGACTAACGCTCGATCATTAAGGACCTGGTATGGACCGAACCTGTAGTAGGAGTGACATGAGTGAAAAAGTTATCTCTCTTTTATTTCCCTACACGGGCTGTCCCACCCTTGTTATGTGGGTGGCCCTGATGAAGAAGCGATCCCTACGTTGGGAGGGTTTTTTCCCTTTTTTTTTTTTTTTTTTCGGGGAAAATGTCCAATCTGATGCAGGATGCGACCTGAACTTGACTGACCTAAGGAGAAATGACAGAGAAAACGATGAGTGGCCCGTATGTTAATGCCACTGGAGACGAGTGGCCTATTAAGTGCCACTAAAATGGTGTGTGGCTGATTGTGTGCCACTGAGAATGCGCTTGTAATGGGGTGGTGTTTGTCCTTGCTCGAAGCGATTGCCAGGGATTGGTGATGATGCGTGCTCGCATTGGTTGCGAGGAGTTTATGTAAATGTGTGCTCGCAGTGATTGAGAGGTATTATGTTGATGCGTGCCCTCAAAAATTGCAAGGAATTTACATAAATACACGCATGCAGCGATTGTAAGGAGTTTGACAGTGAGTGTTCGCAGTGATTGCGAGGGGTTTGCGACGATGCATACTCGTAGTGATTGCAAAGAGTTACAAAAATATGTGTTTGCAGCGATTGCAAGAAGTTCAAGTTTGAAATGCATGCTTGTAGCGTTGCGGGGAGTGCCAAACATGCTGGCAGCGATTTGCAAGGCGTTTAGTTAAGCATACTTGCAGCATTTGTAAGAAGTTTGTGTTTGTACATGCTGACAGAGACCGCAAGGAGTTTGTATAGTTACGTGATTGCAGCGTTTGCTAGGGGCTTAAATGACAACACGCGCTTGCAGCGATCGCAGTGACTGCTTGCTGTAATGTATGGAGTAACACGTACTTGTGCTTCCAGCGATTTGCAAGACGTGGTCATCGAATGCATGCTTTCAAGAACCTGTACTGATAAATTGCTGCGATTGCAAAATTGACCTATAGCTAGGTGAAGGATGAAGATCGTAAATAGCAAGGGGGGTGTATTGTGACCAAACTAACCGTAACTGTGCTTGGCGTGGAACTTGAACCAATGCCATGGATCGATACGAATCGATAGTAAGGAAAAAACACGAACCGATACGAAACGGTAGTGGCTTTAGCAAAAAGTGGGTCAACTTAAATTACATGTGAACTGATTTGCTTCGATGCAAATCCATGGTAGGAAATAACATGAGCCGATGCAAATCGATAGATAAATTGAGGATAATTAGCGACATGACACAAACCGATTCGAATCGGCAGAACACTAACATAATTAATGCAAATTGGTAGCGGGAACTGACATGAACCTAGCGACTCGGTAGTGGAATGACATGAACCAACATGAGTAATGGAAATGACATGAATCGGTAGTAAGAAGTGGCGTGAACCGATGCTAATCGGTAGTAGAAAACAACACACATCGATGAGAATCGACAGTGGAATAACATGAACTGACATGAATCGATGCGATTTGGTAGTAAGAAATGACATGAATCGATGCGATTTGGTAGTGAAAAACGGTATGAACTGATGCGAGTCGGCAGGAAGGGTAACCGATCAGGAAGATAACATGGACTGGGTAAACAACATGACCGGTATGAATCGGTAACTAGGTACATGTTGGACTGTGGCAAGTATCTGGCATGGATCGTTTGTGGGGTAGGAAATGCACCGATGCAAATTGGTAGTCAAGAAAATAACATGAACCGATCGAAATCGGTTGAAGGGAAAGCATGAACTGATACGAATCGGTAGATAGGGTAATAAAACTAAGAGAGTAAGTGACATGGTCCGATGCGATTCGGTGTGTGTGATGCATCCGATACAAACCGTTGTGACTAGGCACGAATCAGATTGTGGTGAGTATGCAATGGATTCGGTACAAATCGATTGTGAGGTGAATGGTATGATCGATACAATTGGTTGTAGCATGCATGAAATTAATCTCATACGAGTTTTAAATGGCTTCAACTGAACACCAACCACCCAACCCCCAAGGCTAATTGAGTGCAGCCAAGGCCCAGGTGGGTCCAATTACCACCTCAATCAGCCACAGAAGCTATGCAAAGAACACATGCTAATCACCCAATGGATGCAATGGCAACCCCCATAGACAGGGAATGCTGTGAGCAACAAAGCCTTCATCGAGTGATATTGGATAAGGGCCGACAGTGGCTCGAGGCTCTGCGCATGAATCATAAAATAGGCAGAGGGAACCTTCAAATCTACCATGCCTGTGCCGTATGATGTCGGGCCACGACCGACAACAACTTGGAGGCAGCTAAGTACAAAAGGAGATGCAGGATAGGAAACATAATGAATTGTAACATAGCGTATGAAATGAAAAGATTTGAATCCTACCTGCAACAGCGAGCGAGCTGGTAATCGAACGCACAGACTCACATACATGAAGTGAGCTGGGGAGAGCCGGCCCAGTAACATGTGCTATCGTGCACTGGAACCGACAAAGAGCGTGGAACGTGAGGGTGCTTAAATACCCTCCGGGCTCCTCCCATAAATTCAGGCCAGCCCACTGGCCTTCCTACTTGTTGCCAGCAAGAGGGACATATTGCAGCCAATTGCCCAGATGTGGATGAGCCTATGGAGTGTGACAATTTAAGAGACATAAGTCAGTCGCTATTTGCGACAGTTGCATGCACTGCCACTCTGGGAATAGAAAAACATTTATGCAAAATGTGTATTAATGGCAAAAATGTTGTTGTGTTGCTAGATGCTGGTAGTCTGGTAACATTGATCAAAGCTGAATTAGTTACTACAGTGGTCTCTAGGAATAACAAGGTGGCTGTTATTTGTGGACATGGGGACACCAGAGAGTACCCTGTGGCTAAAGTGGTTTTTGAGACCCCCAAAGGTAACCTAACTCATCAGGTGGGGTTGGTGCCTCACTTACCACATGATGCCATTGTGGGGAGGGATTTTCCAAAATTCTGGGAACTCTGGGATGGTCCTGAACCCCCACGGAGGCCCCTAGAGACCAGGAAGGTGAATCCCAGGTATCTGCTGAGAACAGGCCCGGACTGGGACAAAAAAAATAGGCCCGGGCATTTTAGACTGGGCAGCCCGATCGGGGTGGCGGTAAGACAATAGTTTGCATAGGTGGTCGGTGACAGGATATTCTGAGAAACAGAGACATCCCCATATAGCACATGAGAGACAGCCCCATTACCAGCAGAGAGACAGCCCCATTACCAGCAGAGAGACAGCCCCATTACCAGCAGAGAGACAGCCCCATTACCAGCAGAGAGACAGCCCCATTACCAGCAAAGAGACAGCCCCAGACCTGCAAAGAGACAGCCTCACCTCCTTGTTGTGGCCATTACATTTTGTCCATGCATTTTCAAGGCAATCCCACCCTCCCTTGGACTACATCTCCCACAATTCTTTGCAGTACAGAAGGGAGGGGGAGGGAGGAACACTGTGCTCTGTTTCCCTCCCCTAACCTCTGTACTGCAGGGAGAGTGCAGGGAGGAGGGGGCTGACATAGGAGAGGGGCGGGATGCTGGGAGGGACTGTATTCAGGAGAACACCAGGCAGCTTCCCGGAGGGCGGCGGCAGTGAGATGAGAAGAGCCGCTCGATTCAGTGAATGAAACTCCGAGAAGGAGCGGCTTCAGCCTGTGTGCTGCTTGTAGCATCGCCGCCGCTCCTCCTATGAATTTCATTCACTAGATAGAGCGGCTCTTCTCATCTCACGGCCACCGCCCTCCGGGAAGCTGTCAAACAGGATGTAATACTTGGGCGGGCGGCCAGAATGACATGCGGACTAGCGGCCCCGGCCCACCGGGCATATGCCCGGTGTGCCCTATGGCCAGTCCGCCCCTGGCTGAGAATGGCTTGACTTTACGGTGAAGCATCGCTCTGGTGTTAAAATTTGGAATGTGGATGCATTGTCTCGAGTACCTGCATGCCTGACTGTGTGTGTTCCAAACCCCAGTTGGAAACAAGAGGGGGGTATGTGACAGCAGGCAGGTAAAGATGCCTGGTTGCGTGCAAGATGGCAGGTATATCTGTCCCAGGTTTTTTTTTTTTTTTTATACCATATTTTATTGAGATTTTTCAGCAGTACATAAAGATAAAGTTAAGGACAAATTATGAAGATTGCAGAGTATTGTCGATACAATAATAACTTGTCATGACCAGTTATACAATAAAGGCACATCTGGTGAACATTAGGGGGAGTAACAGATGAGAGGAGGGAATTTCTAATTCAAGTAGACTGTTGTACAATGGAAGATGTCTATAGAAGGACTTAATAGAGGTTAAACCTTATAGGAGAACTGGCCTGTAGAAGTGTAGAACTTAGTGCTGCAGGTTTCCAAGGTGGAACATCAGGGGTCGCTTCAAGATTCAGTAGTGCAAAGGGTGTCATGAATTGATCGATCTTTGACTTGCTAAAGGAGTACTCTATGAATCTCCTCCATCTTGTGAAAAACTTTTTGGTAGACCTGAAGTTCAGGTTGATTGTATCTTGCTTTTCCAGGGCAAGTAGTGTGATCAAGCCTCCCGGTTTTAGGTAAAGTGTTCTAAACAGTTTACAGATGTGTGCAGAACAGATGTTCACTTATTCCCGATTTCATTTAAAGTGACACACACATTTTCCAGATGTTTGCAGAACAGTGATATGGGTTCTCCCGGTTTATTTATACTTTTTTGACACAGTTTGAAGATGATTTTAGAACAGTTTTATATGGCCTCTACCGTTAATTAATACTTTTCAGACCCAGTTTGAAGATGATCCACATTCACCTCCATTTTTGCTTTTTTTTATGTTTTTATTTTTTAAAAAATATTTAAAGTTATTTCCCTGTCCCCATTTATTTGTAGGTCACTTGTCCCACCCTTACCCCCATTTCCTTCCTTTTGCAGACCTCTAGGACTTTCCAGGACTATTTTACAGCCATTTTTGTGCCTAAAAGTTTGGGTCCCCATTGATTTCAATGGGGTTCGGGGTCCGGGACAAAGTTCGGGTTCTGTCCGGACCCGGACTTTGTCCCGAAGTTCGGCCGAACCAGCAGAACCCGGACTTCTAGAAGTTCGCTCAACTCTACTCATGATGGGTTTTCTAGCAGTGAGTAGGCACAAAAGGCCCCATTGTGATAAGGGTAGTGATGCCTTGTCCAGAAGGTTTGGTGTTGCCGGGTCTCCACTGAATAGGCAGAGAAGGGGATCCTTGGGAGGGGATTGACCGCTGACTTCTTTAACCAGTTACCAACCGGAAGGTTTTCCAGCTTTAGGCCCAGAGCACTTTTTGCGATTCGGCGATGTGTCGCTTTAACTGACAATTGCGCGGTCGTGCGACATTGCACCCAAACAAAATTGGCGTCCTTTTTTTCCCACAAATAGAGCTTTCTTTTGGTGGTATTTGATCGCCTCTGCGTCATTTTTAATCGCCGCTATAAACAAAAGAAGAGCAACTATTTTGCAAAAAAATCCAAATTTCTTACTTATTGCTAAAATTCAAATCCAAAAAAAAAATATAAAAAAACATTTTTTTTTCTCCGTTTTTGGTTGATTTATATAATTCCTCATATTTGTGATAAAAAAAATCACAATCTGCGTTTATTGATTGCTTTACGCAAAAGTGGCCGCGTTTACGGATGGTGCGAATTCATTTCTGGGGTTATGCAATATTTCAGCGGACATGTCGGACATTTTTGGGACCAATGACATTTATTCAGCGATCAGAAATTTAAATGTCCACTGATTACTGTATAAATGTCATTGGCAGTGAAGGGGTTAACCTGGAGGGGAGAGCTAGGGGTTAACTGTGTTCCCTGGGTGTGTTCTTACTGTGGGGGGGGGGGGGTTGGGCTACCATGGGCATGAGAGATCTAACTGATCCCAGTGATTTACATCGGCGGTTCCCCGTTCTTTCCCTGTTGCCCCTCATCGCGGCTCGCCGGCGGACATCGGGTCGCCCGAGCCGCGGGCGCACTCCCTAGGAGTGCGGCGGCGTGCACGCACACCCCCTAGTGGCTGATTGCAGATCGCCGTCTTTTTACGGCGATTCGCGCTCAGCATCCCGACTGCCGCCGTGAAAACACGGCACGCGTTCGGGAACGTGTTAAGGTATGTTATCACTTTGTCCCAGAAGGGGGAGATTCGCGGGCAGGACCAGAGTCTGTGGTATAAAGAAGGTCTGTTCCCAGAACACCATGGGCAGGTGCCCTGGGTGTGAGTTCCAGCGGTAAAGAGTAAGGGGAGGTAAGCTCTGTGAGCAATCTTGAATTGGGTTTCTCTCCAAGTCTCGGCCACCACCAGCGAGCATATTTTCTTGTAGCCTGCCAGATCTGTGCAGGAGCCTCTGGGTTGTCAAGTACTGAATTCCAAGGAAGAAAGGGGGTTATCGAGTACTTTGATGCTTGGTGTTGTATGAGATTCTGATAAATATGAGAGATCGAGTATTGCTTATTGGCTATAAGTGAGTCAATGAACGAAGACATGCAAGGATTGTGGTACGTGCCCTGACAGGACTGGAGGAATGATTTAAGTTGCAGGTAGGAAAAGATATTAGAGTTCGGTAAGAAGAATTCTTCCTTGAGGTCAGGGAATAGTTTTAAAGAACTTTGGCCTGGTTTATACAGTTGGGAGACCATGGTTAGGCCTTTGTCCGCCCAGGCGAGATAGACCTTTGAGTCAACTGAAGGTGAAAACATAGGGTTGCCAAGTATGGGCAGTGCCCTGGATATTGTTGCTGGTAACTTCAGCAGCTTTCTGGTTTCCCTCCAGGCTATTATCGTGTCTCTTAAGACCAGTCTACCTTTCAGCTTAGTAGGGAAGGATGATAGCTTGGCATGTAGAATGGATTTCAGCAGGAAGGGTAAGGTGAGCGATTCCTCTAAATTGAAGTTAGAGTAACAGGAGCAGCCGGAGATCCAATCAAGACCATATCTTAGCAAACAAGCAAGGTTATAAAATCTCAAGTTAGGGAGACCAGCCCCCCCCCCCCCTCGCTCTTTGGGAGGCAGAGTTTCTGGAGAGCTATTCTGGGTCATTTGCCTTTCCACAAAAAAGTGGTGGTAGCAGAGTAAATTTTTTGCACGTCTTTATGTTTAAGTAAGAGGGGTAACGTTTGTAGAGGGTATAGCAATCTGGCAAATGATATCATCTTGACTAGGTGACCTCTCCCGAAGAGCGAAAGAGGGAGGGCACCCCACCCAGAGGGCACCCCACCCATATAACTTTTTTTTTTTTTTTTTTTTTTTTAACCATCAATTTTTATTGAAAAGATTTTCCAGTTGTACATCCAAAGGTTACATTCTTTACATAGCGTATTTATACAAATCAACATGCTCTTTTATAGTAGAGTTTTGTTGCAAGAAAAGAATAGAGAAGAGGAAAAAGGTAGAGGATAGAAGAGAAGATAGGCTAGAAGCACAAGGAACATTTACATCTTCTATAGGTATTGGTATATTCTGAACGAGTACTTATGCAGACTCTTTCTCCCATTGGCTCCCTCAGGCTGGATTCACACCATTGCGGTGCGAATTCCAGCCTCTCTGCTGCCGGGAAGGGACGGAGCCGCCGTTCGGCGGCTCCTGTCCGTTCCCACAGCGCAGCAGCTGCGGGGGGAGAGATGGGGGAGGAGCCGCGAGCAGGGGAAAATATCCCCGTTCAGTGCGAAGTGCATCTCCGTGTTAGATGCGCTCCCACTGGACTCAACGGGCTGGGAATTCGCACCGCATTGCACAAAAACCGTGTGCGGTTTTTGTGCAATGCGGAGTGCGAATGCACCTCACAGATGTGAACTGGACACATTGAAAACAATGTGTTTTCAAGTGTCCTGCGAATTGGATGCGGTTTAAGCCGCATCCAATTAGCATAGGTGTGAACCCAGCCTCACTCTCTATCAGCCTAATGTAGAGCTTGTCACCCCTAAAGGGAACATACTGTGATCAGGCTCCACATTCATCTGTTTAGTGGTTTAGTTAGGAACCGCTTGGAAGGCCCAATTTTCACACATACTTCCATATTTGAGTCCATTGGTAAGTATAACAGTCGCTACTTCTTCAATTTTCCCATTATTACAATGTCATAACTATTTCATATTTCATTCAACACCAGAGGATCTGTTTGACTGAAGCCATGAGTTCCAGCATCTGTGAAAGTTTTCACCTCTTCCCTCTTTATATGACAACAGTTTTTCCATTTCACATTGTGCATTAACCCTAGTGACAATTTCTGCAATCCTTGGAGCGTGCTTTGTCTTCCATTTTGCTGCAATAGCTATTCTTGTAGCACATAGTATGTGAACTATAATTTTCCTCAGGTGTGGCGGGAATAATTCTATTCTTAGGCTGAGAAGGGCCAGTTCTGGGGTGATGTTGTATTGTTTCTCAGTAAGTTCTGACACTAGAGAGGACACCTCCTTCCACAGATGCTGGACCTGACCACATGACCAAAAAATATGTAACAGGTTACCCCTATCCGAACAACCTCTCCATCACAGGGGAGATATCTCCGTATTAAGTGTGTGTAAGCGTACCAGGGTCATGTACCATCTATGTAGGATTTTCTGTGAGTTATCCCAGTGGTCAATACATGCGGATGATCTGTAATTATGTTTAATAGCTAAAAGCCACTGCTGGAGAGGGAACTCTTTTTGAAACTCTTATTCCCATTTGAGCATTACTTGGAGTTTTACTCTTATGGGGTGATAGTTAAAGTATTTATAGCATAATGATATTCCTTTGCATTTCTGAGGCGATTTGTTCATAAGGAATTTCCATATGGGCAACGGTACTACTATATTTTTAGGTTGTACCTTCTCCTCAAAATGTCTAATTTGCTGGAGTTTGAACCTCTCCATCGTTGTCATTTCTACTGATTCACTACCAGCGTAGTGGAATCCTCTTCGTTTCCACTCCGTAGTAGAGAAGTCTCGTATCAGATAGTCATAGGCAGCTATTGGTTTCTGTAGGTGGAAGAGTTCCTCCTCCTCAAACTTCTGTCTACAAATTGTAGCCCAAGCTTGTACTGTCGCATGTATTGTGGGGTATGGAGGGATTATAGGGTTGTGAACCATCGCTGCCGCCATCAATAGTGCTGTTAAGTTGTGGCCTGGTGTTACTTCCTGTTCTAAGGCGGACCACAAATTGTCTTCCTGGCAAGAGAACCAGTATTCAGTTTGATCTAATATTGCCGCTTGGTGGTATGCCCATGCGTTTGGTAAACTACAGCCTCCTTTTAGTTTGTGTTTGTATAGGTTGGACAATGCTATTCTTGGTTTCTTTCCTGCCCATATGAGGTTCCTTAGGTTGGAAGCTAGTTGGGAGAAGAATTGTGGTGGTATTGGCAAAGTTCTAAAGTGATATAGCAGTTTGGGGATGATTTACATCTGATACGCTGCTATGCGGCCTACCCATGATAGTTGATATTTGCTTATTACTTCCATTGATTCCTCTTTCAATTTTTTTAGTAGTGGGGGGAAGTTGGTCTCATACAGTTTAGAAGCAGTGTTAGGAAGTTGTATACCCAGGTATGTTATTGACGGTGGGTCCCAAGTGCAGGGGAATAGCTCTTTTAATCTAGATAAATTCTTTTCGGTTATGTTAATAGAGAGTGCTGAGCATTTAGTGGTGTTAATTTTGTGATAGGAAATTTTCCCAAAAGATGTCAAAATATCTTTTAAGTTTACTATTGAGGCTTCTGGATTCGTTAGGGTGAGAATTATATCGTCTGCGAATAATCCTATTTTATGCTCTCTGTTTCCTATAGTTATTCCCCGGAGGTTCTTATTTGCTCTTACCATTTCTGCCAAGGGTTCTATAGCTAATGAAAAGATTATTGGGGAAAGAGGGCATCCCTGGCGGGTGCCATTGGTCAGTTGGAATGAGTCCGAGAGGATTCCTGTTGTGTACACCTTTGCTGTGGGGTTCGTGTATAGAGACATAATTGCTGTGTGTATGGGTCCATGGAACCCAAATTCGTTGAGTGTGGTGGCAAGATACCCCCAATGGACTCTGTCGAATGCTTTTTCAGCATCCAGAGTAAGAAACAAGGTGGGTTTACAGGAGAGTTCTGTAAATTTAAGAAGGTTTATCATTCTCCTCGTGCTGTCAGGTGCCTGTCTGCCTTTTACAAATCCCACTTGATTCAAGCCCACCAGCAAAGGCGTGATTTCCATCAGTCGGTTAGCCAAAACCTTAGCGAATATCTTTAGGTCTGAGTTGAGTAAGGAAATCGGTCTATACTTTTGGGGTAGTGAAGGGTCTTTCCCTGGTTTCGGGATGGTTATTATGATTGCTTGTAACATTTCCTCTGGGAATTTACCTATTTCAACTGCTTCGTTGTATAGCGTTATTAATCTTGGGGCTAGAATTTGAGTAAAATTTTGGTAGTACTCGGCCGAGAAGCCGTCTGCTCCGGGAGATTTATGTTTAGGAAGAGCTTTTATCACATCTAACACTTCTTCAATGGATATTGGTCTATTTATGTGCTGGAGAGTGAGTGCATCTATCTTAGGTAGTTTGATGTGACGTAGGAAATTATTTATTTCCTCTATAGAGGGTTGGTGGGTATTTGTGTCTTGCCTGAGATTATATAGGGTCTCGTAATAGGCCTTGAAGGCATTAGCTATTTCTTTGGGGTTGTGAAAAATATTGTTATTTTGGGGGTGTACTATTTTTGCTATTTTAGATCGTGCCTGACGGTGCTTCAATTGGGCTGCTAATAGTTTACTGGCTCTGTTGTGCTGTGAGTAGTAGGAGAGTTTCATTCTCTTAAAATATATGTCATAGTCCCTTTTTAGTATTTGTTTTAATTCTTCATGTCTGGTATTGAGCTGTTCCAAAATGGTGTCATTGGTACCCTTAGAGTTTTTATGGGCCTTCTCCAGGTCTGAGATTTGTTTATTTAGGGCTGTTATTGCCTGCACTTTCTTTTTCTTTTCTCTAGAGGCTATCTGTATCAGTGCCCCTCTGGCGACCGCTTTGTGGGCACACCAGATTGTTGCAGGTGAACAGTCTGGGGTTTCGTTAAATTTGAAGTAATCCTCCAATTTCTTCCGCATTTCCTGTTGGATCTGCGGCTGAGAGAGCAGGAAGGTATTGTTTCTCCACAGGGAAGATTGGGTTTGCATGTAGTTGTCTATAATATCTATGGTGATGGGTGCGTGGTCTGACCATGTAATGTTTTGTATTCTGGCATCAGTTACTTTCTGCAGTATATGCAGAATCTGATCTACAAGGAAGGAGTCTATTCTAGAGTAGCTTTTATGAACATTCGAGAAAAAAGTATAGTCCTTCTCAGTGGTATGCAGGCAGTGCCATGGGTCATATAGATTCTCCTCCGCACTTAATTGTCCCATGTCTGGCCGTCGCCTACCCACCACTGAAGAGGAGTCCATATCTCCATGCATAACAGTGTTGAAATCCCCACAAACAATCAAGTTCCCTCGCTGATGTTTCTTGGCTGCTTGAATTGTTTTCCTGATGAACTTCATAGGATGCTTGTTAGGTGCATAAATATTGACAACGGTGTATAGTCTGTTATTGATCTCCGCTGTAAGAACAGTATAACGGCCGTGCGAGTCGATTACACTATTCTGCAGGGTGAATGTCACTGAGTCCTTAATTGCTATCATTACTCCCCTGTGTTTCTTCATGCTTTTGCCATGAAGATATGTGGAAATTTGTTGTGTACAGTTTGGTGACTTACTCTGGGAGAAGTGCGTCTCCTGCACGCACAGGATGTCACATCTCAGTTCCAGGGCTTTCCTCCAGAGGGATCTTCGCTTATGAGGGCTGTTTAATCCTCTAGTGTTGAAAGACATTAATTTAAGGGACATTCCATCTGTACGTTGCGCTGTGCTGCCATCTAGTGGAAAAATATTGTGGACTCAAGAAAGGTTATGAAGCATTCCAGCCTGTGTTCCTTCAAGGATAAGAAGTAGAAGATCAAGAAAGAGAAAAGTTCAACTGATAACATTAATTCTTTTGGTAAACTGTAACAAAGCTTTGCTATGAAAGCGATAGTGTTCCAGATTTTCCCGTAAACCAAGGGGAGGGGTTTAAGTAAATCCAGGAAAGAAATAAAACACATAAACTGTAAAACTTTTTCTGTGTTCAGCCGAAAATCAGCTACTCCATGTCTTGCACCCTGTCAGTGCTGTGTACTACTTTAGGTGACTGTCAGGTTCCCTGGCAAAACAGGGAATTGTTCTTCCGTGATATCTGTTGCTGGTTGTGAGGTCATAACTTTCTGTTTGGAGGGGCAGATTGCTCTGAGGTGCTGGGTTGATTCTCCATGGGTAATAGTCCCCATTTACGCAGCAGGACCTGACCCTGCTCCAAGGAGGTGATGCTGTATGCAACATTTTTCCACTCTAACATCAGTTTGGTTGGGAAGCCCCATTTGTAGAGGATCTTATGGTTCCTTAACATTTTTGTAATGGGGACTAGGTCATTTCTAGCTGCCATTGTGGCCTTGGAAAGATCAGCGTATAGCGTGATTCCCTTAAATGGTTCAGGTAGGGTCTGGTTTTGTCTTGTGTATCGCATTAGTTGTTCTTTTATTTGGAAGAAATGAATTCTTGCTATAGTGTCTCTGGGGATTTTATCAGGTAGATATGACGGCTTAGGCAGTCTATGTACTCTGTCAATAATCACATCTGCCGGCGTGAGGGAAGGAATGGTCGTGAGCATGAGCTTTTGTAGATATTGGCGTAATTCTGTCGGTTTAACCTATTCTGGTATGCCTCTGAATTTTAGATTGTTCCTGCGATTTCGGTCTTCTAAGTCTGCGATTTTCAGTTGCAGTGATTTGATTTCTTCCTCCATATCAAAATAAGCGTCCACTAATTCATTATGTGCTGTGGAGAATTCCCCCATTTTGCTCTCCATGTGTATTACTCTGTTCTCTAATATAGTGATATCTTTGTTGGTGGATCGCATGAATGAGTTAATGTCCTGTTGTATGGCCCCTCTTAATGTCAGCAGCATGTTTTTCATAGTGATGTCTGTAATAGGGGTGCCTGAGGTGGGAAGGTTGTCTAGCTTATTGCCCTCCTCCGTTGTCTGCTCCATGTCCTCTCCCTCTTTGCCATCATCTCCCCCTCCTTCTCCTGTAGGATTTAGTCTCCTTTTCTGTTTTATTGGGCTATTGTCAACTGAAGGGGGATTAGGTGTGCCTGAATCAGGCGACTCACCGCTCCTTTGATCCTCCGTGCTGAGGGCCGCGTGAGGCTCCGTGCTGCTTCTACTTTCGGCGCCATCTTGGCTGGGCCCAGGCAGCGCTGCTGAGTAAAAGTCTGTCAGTTTTCTTGGCGGAACTCTGCCTTTTCTCTTCCCCATTACTACCCTCCAGTCCTCTGTGCCTTGCTGTGCCAGGATCAGGGTGTATTAAGCCTTTGGTGTCGGTGTAAGTCGCTCTGGAGTGACTGGTGTGTCGGAGCTCCTCTCTCACACCACCATTAGCTCCGGCTGCCGGCTCCGCCCCCACCCATATAACTCTTTAGTGATTTTGGATATAAGTGGAGGGTAGTTTAGGGAGTAGTGTGAAGAAGGATCTCTACCAATGTGAATTCCCAAGTAGGTAAGGTGATGCTTTGTGACCAAAAAGGGTGAGGACGATATCCAAGACTCCGCTCTGTGGGGGTTAAGGGGCAGTATTTCGCTTTTGTTGAGATTTATTCTCAAGCCAGTACATTCCCTGAACGTCTGAAGTGTGCTCGTCAGATACTGAAAGTCCTTAGGGGGGGTCAGAGGAAAATAGGAGGATGTCGTCTGCAAATAAAGCTGATCGACATCTCCTATTTCCGATCATAATGCCGCTTATCCCTTGGGGTGAGTTGAGTTGTCTAGAAAGAGGCTCTATGACCAAATTGAATAGCAAAGGGGACAGGGGACAACCTTGGCATGTGCCTTTAACCAGAGGAAAGACAGGGGAGACAAAATTGGTGGTGACTAGTCGGGCTGAGGGGGGAAGTGTACATTGTCCGTATGAAATTTACAATAGGACCGGAGAAGCCTAGGTTGTCCAAGACCATGAACAACCATTGTAGACTGATATTATCAAAGGCTTTCTCTGCGTCTAGCGAGATTACAGCAACATCTTGCTCAGGATGTTGTTTGGCGTGTTCTAGGGTGAATAAGACCTTTCTGATGTTTAGCGTGGCAGACCTACCTTGAACAAATCCTGATTGAGCTGGGTGAATAATTGTGGGGACACAGGCGCCTGCACACACTCTCTCGTACCTGATCTGAGAAAACGATCCTAGGACTACCGGCATTTGTCTCCATGGGAGTTTGGGCCACAACCGAAAACTATTCACCACACTTAGCCCTTAAGCTTTCCACACCTCAGCTAGATCCGGTGTGAGCTTTTTGGAAATAATACTGAACCAGGTGGATTGGTCCCTACCCTGTTAATTCCAGACAATTGCTTATGCGTCCCCACACCCCCCCTGTGACATCTGCAAGGTTGATGAGTGAGTAGATCTCTCAGGCACCTGGTCTATGTTCAAGGATCATATAAATTAGTCTCACATACCCTAATCTTCTCAAGAAGCGTGTACAATAAAAACGCGAAACATGTTAAGAGGAATCCCCAAGGCATGACTGTGGGTTCAATTGCCGGACTATACCAGCAGCTGCTTATTTTGAAGTATCCAACTAATTTCCAGTGACATCATTAATGAAATTGTTTGTATGTTTACTATGTGGGCCACAACAGTGGCCCCCCCAAAGCCACTGTGAGATGGGATATTAATTCACTCTAATTCTGACAGGTATAGTTCCTAGCATATTAGGACCCACTAGCCATGAGGGATTTCAAAGGGGTAAACAGGCTAAATACGTTTCCACACTTAATGTCTTTCCCTGTTTTTACTGTTTCTTGGATTATATACTCACAATTGTGAGTCTTTTAGAACGCAATCTAATAAAAGAATAATTTTTATGATTACTAGCTCCTGTGAAGGATTCATTTTATGGTACCCACAAAGTCCCAGGTGCTATCCCCCTGTTCTATTGTTTCCATTGTCAGTGCTGTTACCTAGGGGATCCCGCAGTGCCATGATATGGGTAGGGTTATAGCGACCCGAGGACATTCGAGCTAGGAGCCTTCCTGATTTATTACCATATTTATGGAAGAAGAGAGAGGAGTGAAAATAGTTAATGGACTCCTGTTGTGAAGACCAGTAATCAAAAGCGTTCTTGGCTAGCTGCCAAGCTCTAATGTTCTCAAGGGTTCGTGACGAGTTTAGCAGTTCATTGGATTCTCTAAGTGACTTACTGGCCTGGTTGTAACTATTATGAGCCTTTTTTTTAAAACGCGCCGCAAATGAAATAATGTGTCCCCTGAGGAAGGCCTTCCCCGCTTCCCAAAATAAATTGGGTGTGGAGAGGTGATCCTTGTTGTTTGTCATATACTCGGACCAGGCATGTTGAAGGGTGGACTTCAGGTCCTCATTACCGTTAAGGTAAGAAGGGAAGCGTCACATCGATGAGTTCGGTCTGCATGTCAGGTTAGCAATCTCGATAGTAACTGGGGAGTGGTCCGATATAGCCATACTTTCTATAGATGCCGAGGACACAATAGGGAGTAGGGCAGGGGAGGCAAAGAAATAATCTATCCGGGAGAAGGTCTTGTGGGGGGGATGAACAGAATGTATATTCCCTGTCTATGGGGTGTTTCAAGCGCCAAACATCAGTCAGGTGAAGGGATGAGATGGTATGGGCTAGAATAGATTCATTTTCAGGGTCCGTGGAATGGTGGCTTGACATTGAGGAGCGGTCTTCCGCTAGGCGCATTACTGAATTTAGGTCGCCCCCCCCAGGAGATGTAAAGGTTCTGCGATTTGGAGAGCCCAAGTCGTCATGGTCTGGAAGGAAGTCTGGTTAGGCGAGTTATCCGCATTAATGTTGGACACAGCTATGTCTCGGTTAGCAATGGTAAGGTGAAGGGTAGCCCTGCGCGCAACGGTGTCTAGGTCTAATGCCCTGACTTTATACTGAAGGCGTTTGTGGAGAAGAATGGCAACTCCTGCCTTTCTTCCACCGAGGGGGAGCCGAAGGCTACCCCTACCCACAGCTTACAGAGTCTGGAGATATCGTCTGCCCCCAAATGGGTTTCTTGCAAAAGAGCTAGGTCTGCTTTCAGCCTCTTCAAATGTCTAAGTACCTGCATACATTTTTGGGGGGCTCCTAGGCCCCTGACATTCCACGTGACTACTTTCAAGTTATTCCCGAGCACCGGAGGATCCATGATTGCGTGGATGATTGATATCTTAGAAAACAGAGCCAGCAACACTTCTGCGAGAAACAAGTACCTCCAGGGCTGGGGAATAGTAATATATAGAAAAGTAAATTTCTAAACATGAGAAATACTTCAACAATACATTTTGAACACCATGGTGGTAAGCCATGAAACAAATACATTACGGACTTCTCTTTTTTCTGCATAGGATGGTTCCTTATAACACAGCTGCTCTTCCCCGCCTAGGGTAGTCTGATTTGGACCTGGAGGAAGGTGGTTATAGTAGGAGGTGATATAAGTGTAGGGGGCAGAGGGGTACACGAGGGAAGTGAGAGAGCAGAGAAAAGAAGGAGAGAAACGGGTTAGATAAGGAAAAGCTGAAAGGGAAGAGGAGGGGAGAGGAAGGTGGGCATGGAACCCGCAACGTCTTGCAACCAAGAATGTACCACAAGCTGTCCCCAACAAACTGCTGAGTAATGGGGTGTGCCTACAAGGGAATGCCCTTGAGGGCGAACCCTATTGAAACACAAACAGGGCAAAGTAACAAATATTGAAATCAGTGAAATATAGAACTTAACCTAGGTAAATAGGTGAAACCCCATTCCATAGCTTTGTGGCATATGCCGAACTGATGTTAGCAAGCAAAAACTGAAATTTAGTGAGGTCCTCGTTAGGGGACCCAGAGACTGACACTTACAGTTCGCTGTTCAGTCAGCTATGATTGGTTGTAGTAGTCGGCGGCTAAGAGAGAGAATTGAGTTGAACGTGGACAGTAGTTTACCAGAGTTCATAGTTTATGACGGGGACAACAATTGGGGTAATGCGACTCTAGTGAATTCAGGCATGGGCCTGAGATGTAGACCCCTCCAGAAGGCCAAATCATACCCTCTTGTACGGAGGTTTCTCCAGGCTCAGAGCTTTGTTAGATAAAATAGATGATTTCCTGGGTGATCTGTGTATGTCGGTGGCTGGCGGTGGCGATTGATCCATGTCAGACGGTAGATCCATACCCAAGTAAGCTCTGGCTTCTTGCGGTGAAGTGAACAAAAGCTTATCCCCTTGAGGGGATTGGAAGTAGAGGGTGGCCAGATATGCCAGACTGAATCTATATTGTTTCGCTGGTGAAGGGCCGAGCATACTAGGGAGAAGGCTTTCCTTTTATCCTCCAATTGAATAGTCCGCAAAGATCAATAAAGTGGACTCCTCAAAGATTAGGTCCCGAGCTCTTTGAAAATGTTGCAAAATGGCTTGCTTGTCCACATTATTAAGAAAGCGGACTATCACCGCTCTGGGTTTGGTGCGGGTGTCCGAAGGGGGGCCAATTCAGTGGGCCCTTTCAACTACACCGGGAGTGCGGAGGCCTAGGAGCCCAGAGATATCCACGGCGCAGATTTTGGGTAAATCGTGGGAAGAATAGGACTCTGGCAGGCCAATTATGCTAGGTTCCTCCTAGATCTATTTTCTAAGTCAATGACCTTTTCCCGGAGTTCTTTCTGAACTGTGGTTAGTTTAGCCATGGCTGCTGTTAAGGCAGTGGTGTCGTCCTCCATGGTGGAGATCCTGGCTTCAGCGTGGTCAATTCTGGCTGTCTGCAGTTGAAAGTCCTTGCTGAATTGCTCGAGGCCTTTTGTCATTGCTGAATCAACTGCCTCAGTTATGATGGGTCTAATCAGAGCCACTACTGCCTGGGCAATGTCTGCTGGCGAGAGTGAATCAGTGGTCTGCAACCCTGTGGTGCTCTGGGGGGGTTGGGTGCCCATGGTTCCAGCAGTTGAAGGAGGAGGGGCCGTTAGCACTGAAGCATATGAAGGTACCTGGGGTGTAGCTGTCATGGCGGGCTTGCCACATGTCTCTTCACCTTCGTTCGGTGCACTTGCAATGAACGATCGTGCCCCCGATTGCTCGACAAAACAATCCATGCGGGTACCGAAGAACGTCGGGATCGTACCGGGAGTATCAGTGAACGATAACGGGTGTTCCTCCAGGAATTGACAGCATTTGCAGCTGGTTTTTGTGGCGGGGAGTCGGAGCTGTCCTCTCCTAGCTCCTCTCCATGCTGCGCCGGAACCGGAAGTTGTCCCAGGTTTAAGGTGTATACAGACTTCTATCGCTAGTGGGAGTGCTGGGAGTCTTGCAGAAGTAGAGGTAATGAGCCCAGCTGAGTTGAGCTGGCTCATCAAGGCCTCTACAAGAACTTCCAGCAGGCCAAGTGAGTTGCTCCACCCTGGAACCAGTTTCTGTGTCAGCAAACTCGGGAGTGTAACATCTTGTCTGGTAAGGAAAGCCTGTGTGGCTGAGTTGCCTGGTGAGAGATAGAAGCTAGGAACAGTGGTAGGCTGTACCTAGCTGACAGACAGGGAAACCTATCATTCAGTCAGTAGCCAAGTGGCCTAGGATTTATTTTGTTGTTTGTCTTTGTTTTGCTATTTTTCCAAAGTGTAAATAAACTTTCCCCTAAAATTGCTGTCTTGCTGTGCCTAAATTGTGTAGTGAGTGTGTGTGTGTGTGTGTGTGTGTGTGTGTGTGTATATATATATTATACACAGTATCTCACAAAAATGAGTACACCCCTCTCATCTTTGTAAATATTTTATTCTAACTTCTCATGTGTCAACACTGAAGAAATGACATTTTGCTACAATGTAAAGTAGTGAGTGTACAGCTTGTATAACAGTGTAAATTTGCTGTCCCCTCAAAATAACTCAACACACAGCCATTAATGTCTAATTTGGTGTTATCACTGTCACTCTTTCATACTGGTCACTGGAAGTTCAACATGGCACCACATGGCAAAAAATTCTCTGAGGATCTGAAAAAAAGAATTGTTGCTCTATATAAAGATGGCCTGGGCTATAAGAAGATTGCCAAGACCCTGAAACTGAGCTGCAGCACGGTGGCCAAAACCATACAGCGTTTTAACAAAACAGGTTCCGCTCAGAACAGGCCTCGCCATGGTCAACCAAAAAATTTGAGTGCACATGCTCAGAGTCATATCCAGAGGTTGTCTTTGGGAAATAGAGGTATAAGTGCTGCCAGCATTGCTGCAGAGATGGAAGGGGTGGGGGGGTCAGCCTGTCAGTGCTCAGACCATACGCCGCACACTGCATCAACTTGGTCGGCATGGCTGTCGCCCCAGAAGGAAGCTTCTTCTAAAGATGAATCACAAGAAAGCCCACAAACAGTTTGCTGAAGATAAGCAGACCAAGGTCATGGTTTACTGGAACCAAGTCCTGTGGTCTGATGAGACCAAGGTAAACTTATTTGGTTCAGATGGTGTCAAGCGTGTGTGGCAGCAATCAGGTGAGGAGTATAAAGATGAGCGTGTCTTTCCTACAGTCATGCATAGTGGTAGGAGTGTCATGGTCTGGGGGCCACAGTTCATTGAGGGAACCATGAATGCCAACATGTACAACATGTACTGTGACTGAATACTGAAGCACAGTATTACCCCCCTTTTGGAGACTGGGCCGCAGGGCAGTATTCCAACATGATAACAACCCCAAACACACCTCCATGGCAACCACTGCCTTGCTAAAGAAGCTGAGGGTAAAGGTGATGGACTGGCCAAGCATGTTTCCAGACCTAAATCCTATTGAGCATCTGTGGGGCATCCTCAAATGGAAGGTGGAGGAGCACAAGGTCTCTAACATCCACCAGCTCCATGATGCCAACATGGAGGAATGGAAGAGGACTCCAGTGGCAACTTGTGAAGCACTGGTGAGCTCCATGGTTCAGATGGTGTCAAGCATGCATGGTGGCAACCAGATTAGGAGTACAAAGACAAGTGTGTCTTGCCTACAGCCAAGCATGGTGGTGGGAGTTCCATGGTCTCTGGCTGCATGAGTGCTGTCATCACTGGGAACCATGAATGCCAACATGTACTGTGACATACTGAAGTAGAGCATGATCCCCTCCCCCTCAGAGACTGGGCCGAAGGGCAGTATTCCAACATAATGACCCCAAACACACCTCCAAGACGACCACTGCCTTGCTAAAGAAGCTGAGGGTAAAGGTGATGGACTGGCCAAGCATGTATCCAGACCTAAACCCTATTTAGCACCTGTGGGGCATCCTCAAACAGAAGGTGGAGGAGCGAAAGGTCTCTAACATCCACCAGCTCTGTGATGTCATCATGGAGGTGTGGACAAGGACTCCAGTGGCAACCTGTGAAGCTCTGGTGAACTCCATGCCCAAGAGGGTTAAGGCAGTGTTGGAAAATAATGGTAACTATACAAAATATTGACACTTTGGGCCCAATTTGAACATTTTCACTTGGGGTGTACTCACTTTTGTTGCCAGCGGTTTAGACATTAATGGCTGTGTGTTGAGTTGTTTTGAGGGGACAGCAAATTTACACTGTTATACAAGCTGTACACTCACTACTTTACATTGTAGCAAAGTGTCATTTCTCCAGTGTTGTCACATGAAGATATAATAAAATATTTACAAAAATGTGAGGGGTGTACTCACTTTTGTGAGATACTGTGAGGGTCATTTACTATATTGCGATTCTGCCTTTGCGGGAATTTTAACGCGCAGAATCTCAAATTCGCACTAATTAGCGCGAAAATGGAATTCACTAAAGCCCCGAGTGAGAAAATAGTCCCAGAATTAGAGTTGAGGGAACCCGGACTGTAAAATTTGGGATTGTACCGGACTTTGGGGTGTCCTTGCCCCGAACCCTATCCCGGACATGTAAAAAAAAAATCCGGGTTCGGTATTCGGGTATTTTTGCCGCCTTTTCTATAGCTGCTGGGCAGCCAATCAACAAGCTTTTCACTAGTTTGCCCTTAGAAGCCATCACAGCCATACCTACTAATGGCATGGCTATGATTGGCCAGTGCATCATGTGACCCAGCCTCTATATGGGGCTGGAGTCACATAGCGCCGCGTGTCAGATCGTCTCAGACTAGAGTAGGGAGAGCTTCTTGCTGCTGCTGTGAGGGAAAGATTAGCGTTCACAACCACCTCAGACTGCATTAGGTAGACCTTCATTGCGGTCCTGTGAGGGATACATTAGCGTTCAGAATTATCTTATAGTGCATTAGGGAAACATTCCTGTGGGTGCTCTGAGGGACAGTTTATCGTTCTAAAATCATCTCATACTGCAATAGGGACAGGTTCCTGTCGGTGCTGTGAAAGACAGACAGATTATACTGCATCAGGGCCAGGTTCCTGTTTGTGCTCTGAGGGACAGTTTATCCTTCTAAAAACAACTACAGCTGCATTAGGGCCAGGTTCCATTTGGTGCTCTGAGGGAGAGTTTATTGTTGTAAAATCATCTCATACTGGTGTAGGGAGATGTTCCTGCTGCTGGTGTGAGCGGTGCATTTCTTGCACAAAAATAAAAAGTGCATCTACAATTTTCTTTTGTTAAAGACAATTAAGAATAATAATTCTTTTTTTTGTATTAACCACTTCAGCCCTGGAAGGATTTCCAGCTTTAGGACCGGAGCCCTTTTTGCGATTCGGCACTGCGTCGCTTTAACTGACAATTGCGAGGTCGTGCGACGTTGTACCCAAACGAAATTTGCGTCCTTTTTTTTCCCCCACAAATAGAGCTTTCTTTTGGTGGTATTTGATCACCTCTGCGTCATTTCTGATCGCCGCTATAAACAAAAGAAGAGCAACAATTTTGCAAAAAAACCCAAATTTCTTACTTTTTCCTAAAATACAAATCCAAAAAAAAATATAAAAAAACATTTTTTTTCACCTTTTTTGGCCGATTTATATTCTTCCTCATATTTGCGATAAAAAAAATCGCAATCGGCGTTTATTGATTGGTTTGCGCAAAAGTGGTCGCGTTTACAGATGATGAGAATTCATTTTTGGGGTTTTTATTTTTTACTAATAATGGCGGCGATCTGCGATTTTTAGCGGTACTGCGATATTTCAGCGGACATGTCGGACCATTTTGACACTTTCTTGGGACCATTGGCATTTATACAGCGATCAGTGCTATAAAAATGCACTGATTTACTGTGTAAATGCCATTGGCAGTGAAGGGGTTAACCTGCAGGGGGCGCTCTAAGGGTTAAGTATGTTCCCTGGGCGTGTTCTAACTGTATGGGGGCTGCCCTAACAGGGGAAGGGAAGTGGTCAAAGCCTTCACGTACAGGAAGGCTGTGATCACAGCCCTTCCCCCTCACACAGAGCGGAGGTCCGTGTTTACATACACGGACCTTCGCCCTGGGGGGGCCATCACGGGTAGCCGGCGGCAATCGAAGCCGCCGCACCCGCTCCCTGGCCCTCCCCGAACACAGTGAGCGCGCGGGCGTGTCTCCGGCGGCGCGCGCGCGCTCACTAAACTCGTTCCCGCAGTCGTATGGCGGCGATTTGCGGGAACGAGCCACTTTGCCGCCGTCAGATGCCGATCGGCGGTCGGCAAGTGGTTTAATAAATAGTGCTACATAGTACATTTGTGTCCAGAATGAGGAGAGCATCAAATAAGGGACGTGGTGGTGGTCGTGGTGCTGCTGGTGTTGGTGGTGTTGCTGAAGCTCCTGTTGCAAGGAGAGGACGTGGTTGATCTGTGCCAGCTACACGCACAAGTGAAACCCCTTCCTCGGGTAGCCGACAGAACTTTCAACGTTATGTGGTAGGCCCTAATGCCGCTCAACGAATGGTGAGGCCAGAACAAGTACAGGTGATAGTAGATTGGGTGGCTGACAATGTCTCCAGTTCCTTCACATTGTCTCCCACCCGGTCCCTTGATGAAAGCTCAGAGTTGGCACCTGAACCCCATGACCATCTGTCTTTCACCTCAGCCCCTTGTAAATCAGCCAAGCAGTCTGAGCCCCAAGTCATGCAGCAGTCTCTTATGCGTTTTGATGACTCTGCTGCTGTGCTTTCTATGGGCCCTGGCCCAGAAGTGGAAGACATTGAGTGCACTGATGCCCAACCACTTCTGGTTCAGGATGAGGACATGGAAACACCACGGCAGCACATCTGTGATAATGATGACGAAACACAGGTGCCAACTGCTGCGGCTTTCCTCAGTGTGCAGACTGACAAGGAAGGCAGTGGTGAAGGGTGGGTGAAGGAGGATGATGAGGTCCTAGACCCCACATGGAATGAAGGTCATGCGAGTGACGTGTGCAGTTTGGAGGAAGAGGTGGTGGTCGCACAGAGGCACCAGCACAGCAAAAGAGGAAGCAGGTTGCAAAAGCGGAGCAAGCGTCCCCTAGACAGTAGGCCTGCTACTACCCACCGCATCCAGGGACCTAGCACACCAAAGGCAGCTCAAAGACGTTCCCCGGTGTGGCAGTTCTTCAGAGAATGTGCTGACTACAAGACACAAGTGGTTTGCACACTGTGCAATGAGAGGCTTAAGCGAGGCACAAATGTTCCAAACCTGAGCACAACCTCCATGCCCAGGCATCTAAATGCAAAGCACTTGCTGCAGTGGAATAAGTACCTCAAAATCCAAGAAAGGTCTTGGCCTCCTCCTGCTTCCTCTTCTGCTGCTGCTGCCTCGGCCTCTTCCTCCACCTCTACAGTGCCAGTGTCACCTGCCAGCCAGCAAACAGGCGATGTGACAACAACGCCACCATGTCCGTCACTGTCCTCAAGTATTTCCACACAGTCCCATGGAAGCTTACAGCTCTCCATCTCCCAAACACTGGAGAGAAAGAGGAAGTACCTTCCTACCCACCCGTGATCCCTGGCCCTGAATGCCAGCATTTCAAAATTCCTGGCCTTTAAAATGCTGTCATTCCGTCTGGTGGACACGGACAATTTTAAAAACCTGATGGCGGTGGCTGTCCCACAGTATGTGGGTCCCAGCCGCCACTACTTTTCTAGGTGAGCCATCTCTTCCCTACACAAACAAGTCGGGGACGAGATCAAGTGTGCACTGCGCAACGCCATCTGTGGCAAGGTCCACATAACCACTGATATGTGGACCAGTAAGCACGGGCAGGGACGCTATATCTCGCTAACTGCACACTGGGCAAATGTAGTGGCGGGTGGGCCTGAGGCGGCTAGCCGTTTGGCGCATGTCCTTCTGCCACCCAGGATCGCAGGGCATTTCTCTTTGCCTCCTGTTGCCTCCTCCTCCTACTGCGCTTCCTCCTCCTCCTCTACCACCTCCTCATCCGCTCAGCGTAACACCTTCACCACCAACTTCAGCACATCCAGGGGTAAACGACAGCAGGCTGTTTTAAAACTGATATGTTTGCGGGAGAAACCCCACACTGCGCAGGAACTGTGGACGGGTATTGAACAACAGAACAATGAGTGGTTGTTGCCACTGAGCCTCAAGCCCGGCCTGGTGGTGTGCGACAATGGGCGAAATCTCGTAGACGCTCTGGGCTTAGCCGATTTGACGCACATCCCTTGCCTGGCGCATGTGCTGAATTTGGTGGCGCACAAAAAACTACCCGGATATGTCAGAGCTGTTGCAGAAAGTGAGGGCTGTCTGTGCGCGCTTTCTGCGATCTCACCCTGCTGCTGCTCTCCAGTCTGCGCTGCAGCAGAACTTCGGCCTTCCCGCTCACCGCCTCCTATGCGACGTGCTCACAAGGTGGAACTCCACCTTGCACATGCTGGAGAGACTGTGCGAGCAGCAGCAGGCAATAGTGGAGTTTCAGCTGCAGCACGCACGGGTCAGTCGCTCTGCGGAACAGCACCACCACACCACCAATGAGTGGGCCTCCATGCGAGACCTGTGTACCATATTGCCGTGTTTTGAGTACTCCACCAACATGGCCAGTGCCCATGACGCTGTTCTTAGCATTACTGTCTCCTTGAAAAAACACTGCGGGCGATGATGGAAGAGGATGTGGCACAGGAGGAGGAGGAAGAGGGGTCATTTACATGGTTATCTGGCCAGTCATTCAAAAGTGGCTCGGAGGGTGGGTTCCTGCACCAGCATAGGCCAGGTAAAACATTTTCAAGCCAGGGGACAGTTCTGGAGGATGAGGAGGACGAGGATGATGATGATGATGATGAGGAGGAACCGTGTTCACAGCAGGGTGGCACCTAACGCAGCTCGTTGGCATCACTGCAGCGTGGCTGGGGGGATTCGGAGGACACAGATGATACACCTCCCACAGAGGACAGCTTGTCTTTGCCTCTGGGCAGCCTGGCACACATGAACTACTTGCTGCAGTGTCTGCTCAACGAAAGCCGAGTTGCCCACATTTTAACTTTTAACCGATTACTGGGTGGCCACCCTGCTGGATCCCCGGTACAAGGACAAAGCGCTGTCCTTAATTCCCTCACTGGAGCGTGATCGGAAGATGCGTGACTACAAACGTACTCTGGTAGATGCACTGCTGAGGGCATTCCCACATGACACCGGGGGCTCAGTGGAAGCACAAGGCGAAGGCAGAGGAGGAGGAAGAGGTCACCAACGCAGCTGTGGCACTGCCAGCACCTCAGAAGGCAGGGTTAGCATGGCCGAAATGTGGAAAAGCTTTGTCAGCAGCATGTCACCACAAACAGCACCACCAACAGCAACATGGTGGAACAGTATGTGTGCACATGCCTACACATACTGACTGATGGGTCTGCCCCATTCAACTTCTGGGTCTCCAAATTGGTCACATGGCCTGAGCTTGCCCTTTATGCCTTGGAGGTACTGGCCTGCCCTGCAGCCAGTGTATTGTCTGAACGTGTGTTTAGTACGGCAGGGGGCCTTATCACAGAAAAGCGCAGCCGCCTGTCCACAGCTAATGTGGACAAGCTAACCTTTATTAAAATGAACCAGGCATGGATCCCACAAGACTTGTCTGTACCTTGTGCAGAATAGACATTTATACTGGCCTCACACAGCCATTGGCATCCTTTTTTTTTTTTTTTTTTATTTCAATATGTCTTAATATTTTGGGGGCTGGTTACCGACACACTCCGGTCATATTTACAGATAAGACGTGTTCCATGTCTGTTCAGAACACCCTAGGTACGGACCAAGTAAAATTATTTCCAATCGAACAGGTGTAATCGACACCTGTCCGCCGACGCGAAAAGACACTATTCCGGGGGACGGCATGATTTGTGTGCAAGTCTGTTATGTGACCGACGTCCCGTCCGGTCATGGAGGTTCCGTATTTCCCGTTCGAGTCCGGTACACTGGTTAAACCTCTGGGTCTTCAACTTACCCCGTCTGGGTAGTCAGTCATACACATCCGTACACGTGTGTATGACAAGGTGGTACAACGACAACCACCACGACAAACACCACCGTACGACGACTGTTTCGAAAAGGTGTAAAGCCGGTACGATTGGGACGGAAGACTCCACGACCGTCACGGTGTCGACGCAACCACTGGAGAAGGAGGAGGAGACGGA
>BLSH010378936.1:143103-154378 GCA_018402905.1 Glandirana rugosa | reverse complement strand
AACAATTTTTTTTTTTTTTTTTTTTATTATTATATCACATATCTTCATTGAGAGAGCCTCTAGATATGTCACAGAACGCTTTCATAAGCCGGGGGAACTTGAAACGCTGGAAAACGGTGTAAAGTCCGAAGTTTCTATATTTTGACATTAAAAAACACTTCTTAGTTGTTGTTCACCCTGTGTTAGTACTTCACCTTGCTTTAAATAACCTATAAAGTTTGAAATTGTTTTTTTTTTGACTTTTTAACCCGCACGTTTTAATAAGTCGGGGGAATTCAATTATGAAACATCGCGGTGGAAAACGACGCTAATGTCGACATTCAGCGAACCCCATACAGAGATAGTCAAAACGTGTAGCTCCCCAAGCGACTTACAGCTGTAATCGCAGCAAAAGGTGGCGCTACAAAGTATTAACTTAAGGGGGCTGAATAATTTTGCACGCCCAATTTTTCAGTTTTTTTTTTGTTAAAGTTTGAAATATCCAATAAATTTCGTTCCACTTCATGATTGTGTCCCACTTGTTGTTGATTCTTCACAAAAAATTACAGTTTTATATCTTTGAAGCCTGAAATGTGGCAAAAGGTCGCAAAGTTCAAGGGGGCCGAATACTTTCGCAAGACACTGTATAGATCTCCGAGAGAGTTACTTCTATACACTATATTATTATTTTTTTTTTTTTTTTTTTTAACAAATATTTTTATTAGAAGTTTGGTGCATACAGGAAAGCAGAAGTTACGGTGAGTGTAGTAAAATACAAAGAGTAGATACCCTGTAGCACTCAGACCAAGTTTAAATCTTAACAACTGGTAAGTGGAAGAGAGGGGGGAGGGGGGAGAAAGGGGGTGGGGGTCCCCTGTGGGGAGGGGGAGAAATGGGGGGGAGGGTAGGTGGGAAAGGGAGGGGTTTACCACATTTTGTATAGCACAATTCGACACTCTTAGGGGAACATTATAGCCCATTTATGATTAACTATGGAAGCCCAATGTAACAATGTTCTTGAGGAATCAACAAGGGTTGTCCTAGTTCGATTGTGAATGGGACTCAGCCCATAGTAAATAGGTGATATTTTTTAACAGCAGGCAGTCGATCATCGGGGCCTAGGCGGTGTGTCACCAGAAAAATAGTGAAGGTGGGTTTAATCTTGGTAGTGTGGTCTCAGTGGAATAAACAGAGCTGCGAGAGATTCTCTGGTGGAGAGAGGGAGTTCTTTGGAGATGAAAGGTGACCATTTTTGTGAGAAGCGGCCTGAGACTCTGGTGTTGGGGGCAGGTTTGTCCAATTTTTCAAGTTTAAGTAATCTGAAGAGTTCTGCTTTCACTTCCGCGATAGAAGGGGGTGTGTCTGATATCCATTTTTTTAGGATGGCTCTACGAGCAATCATGTAGCAAGATATAATCCATGCTTTGTTTGTCTGTAGTATGGTGAGCTAAGGTTTGGATAGAAGGGGGGAGAGGGTGTCCCAGGTTGCCAAAAAGAAGTGCATAAACCTGTCCGTGAGGTTGGACGTCAGTGATAGAGGCTGTGTATCTTTTGACCTTTCCCTAAAAAGCAGCGATTTCTGGGCATTGGAGTATGTATGCAGCGCCTATGTTCGCAGCAAGAACATTAGAGTGTTCAAATAAAGTGCACCAAGTTCATCTAGACGAATGATCAAAATTCCATGACATCATATGACAGTCTGGACATCCTTAAAGAATCCGCGATGTAAATATTAAATGGGTGTGAGCTTACCAGATTCTGGTAGGGCATGCACAGGGGTCATAATCAACCAAGATGGTGGTGTTCCTCTGGATGGTGGAGGGTAGGAAATCCGGGATCTTATCCGGGTCCAACGTATCCATTTTAGGGGTTGTTCCGGGGGTTCTTCCAATCGTGATGCCGTGTATAGCCCGATGGGTCCCTCCGTCAAGGGATGAATGTTGGTGGGGAAGAAAAACGACTTTCAATTTTTCCAACTCCGATCCACAGGGTCGTCAGATGTATACCATAGATATAGGCAAGAGAAAATATCCACAATCGTGTGATATTGTTTTATGCAGAGATTTATTAAGGATTGCAGGTTTAAAAATACTCACATTGCCTGAAAAGGGTTAAGAGCTCTAGAGATAAAATGGTCCTGCCCACGTATTGTTTGTTGCAGGGGCAGGTTAAAAGGTACACAACATTTTTGGTTTCGTATGTACTGAAACATTTTATGTCATAATTCCGTCCTGTGATTGTGGAGCAGAAACTGGTGATCTTTCTGTGTTTATGTTTGTTAAGTTTACAAACCCTGCACCTTTGGCATTTAAAAAAACCTTTAAGGTCATGGAAAAAGGTTAATGGTTTTGGGGGGTCGACTACATTGGGGGCCAGCTTATGCCTCAGAGAGGGGACCTCTCTATACACGACCTGTGGTTTGTCGGGTAATAGGGGGCCCAGAACCCGGTCGTTCCGTAGTACTCCCCAATGTCTATTGATGATTTTTTTTATTTGTTTGTGCTGTATTGAATACCCCGTAAAGAAAGACCATTTTGTATCGTTTTTTTTGGATTTTGGGTTTATCAATCAGGAGAGTGTTGCGATCTATGGACATAGCAGACTGAATCTCCTTGTCTAGTTCTTCATTAATGTATCCCTTTTCTAGGAACCTAGTTTTAATGATTTGTGCTTGTTCTGTAAAGGACATGACATCTGAACAATTCCTTCTCAGCCGTGTAAATTGGCTCTTCGGTATGGATTGCAGCCATGGTCGATGGTGGCAGCTATCTGTAGAGATGTATCCGTTTCTGTCGGTTGGTTTGAAGTAGGTGGTGGTAATAAATTTGCCGGTGCTGATGTCGATATTTAAATCAAGGAAATGAATGCTGGTATCACTGCTTTCCAAAGAGAGGACAATATTCCTATTGTCATTCAGGGTGGCGAAAAAAGTATCGAGTGACTGTTGGTCACCCCGCCATAGGAGGAGGATGTCGTCAATATATCTGGCCCACAAGATTAATTCAGGTCTATCGAGAGTGTATACGACATCCTCCTCCCACTTATCCATAAAAAGATTGGCCAAGCTGGGGGGCGAATTTTGCCCCCATGGCTACGCCTTTGCATTGGGTGTAAAACTGATTGTTGTACCAAAAATAATTATGTTTGGTAGCAAAAATGACAAGATTCAAGATGAATTCTCTGTGTTTTTGATAGGGAATTGTCCCGGAACAACCCCTAAAACGGATACGTTGGACCCGGATAAGATCCCGGATTTCCTACCCTCCACCATCCAGAGGAACACCACCATCTTGGTTGATTCTGACCCCTGCGCATGCCCTACCAGAATCTGGTAAGCTCACACCCATTTAATATTTACATTGCGGATTCTTTAAGGATGTCCAGACTGTCATATGATGTCATGGAATTTTGATCATTCTTCTAGATGAACTTGGTGCACTTTATTTGAACACTCTAATGTTCTTGCTGCGAACATAGGCGCTGCATACATACTCCAACTTTTAGACAACACAGATCAGTTGTTTTTTGCGTGCTGCCTAGTTTTTTCAAAATTCTTTTTAAAATTTTAAAAATTTTGAAGTTAATGTTTTTATAGTTCTTTGCCATCTGACTTTTTATCACATATTGTATTTTCTTTGAGTGAGCGCGGGTTTTATATATATTGATTTCTGGGCATTGCCAAAGCTTGTGCAAAAGGCTTGGTCTCGCTGTTTTGCATAGTTGGCACCGAGAGGTTTCGGTATGGTCCTGGATTTGGGGGAACGGTGTGTATGCTCTGTGGACAATTTTGAGCTGTTGCTCCTTCCAGAATTCATTGGTTATGTATTTGTAGGTGGTTTTGTATCCCATTAAAATGGTGTTGAAGCCATCCGGGGAGTCAAGATCTTTCGACCAATTGGAACTACTAGAGCTAGATGATTTGCCCTGGATTTGGGAGTTCAGTGCTTTGTAAAGGTCTGAGATTTTGTGAAGACCACGTTCCAGCAATTGGTCTAAGAGGGATGATTGCAATCGGTGGGCATTGCCCGGATGGGTGGCACAGGCAAAGCTCAAGGCTTGCAACACTTGAAGGTAGTGGGTTGCCGGCAGACCAAAATCCTGAAGTATTTGTGTGGGAGGGATAGGCTTCCCTGAGGTCTTGTCAAATAACTGGCTGAACTTAGTTAGACCAGCTCTCGCCCACATGTGGAAGACCGAGAGTTGCAGTGCTTGGGGGAATAGAGGGTGTCCGCATATTTTTGCATGGGTCAAAAGTCCCGGCAAAAGATGACGTTTCTTCTCTATCTCTCTCCAAGCTATTGCTGTGCCTCGTATTAGGATATTATTTTTTAGGTGAAATGGGATGTTGCTAGGACCGCAGTGGAGCAGGTTAGACAGGTCAATAGGTTTTGCCATTTCAGCTTCTAGCTCGTTATTGGAATATCGGAGTTGGTGGTCCAGTCTAAGCCCACACGCAGTAGACAGGCCAGGTTGTAGAGTCTGGTGTTGGGGAGGTTGACACCTCCCATCCAGTTTGGGGGTGAATAGCTTGTGCAGGGCTATGCGGGGTTTGCGGCCTTTCCAGAGAAAACCCGACACGGGCAAGTGGTCGTGTAACATCTCTGTGTTTGAGGAGAATGGGGATTGTTTGTTAAAAGGGGTAAAGGAGTTTCAGGAAACTAGTCATTTTATATAGGTGACATCTGCCTAAAAGGGACAAGGGGAGGTTAGTCCACTGTTTAAGTTCCTGAGAGTTTTTTTGGATTGTCGGGATGATATTTAGCTGATACAGTGAGGAGGGACTTTTTCCTATTTAATTTAAAGGTAGGTGATGTAGCTCTTAGCTGCGGTGAATACTGATGAGGAGGCCCAGGGGGGAATCGAGGGTGGGAAAGTGGAAGGATTTCACTTTTGGAGACGTTTATGTGAAGGCCCGAGCACCAGCAAAACCAGGTGAAAGTTTCCTGTATAAAGTGCATGTCGGCTATAGTGTTGGAAGAGAAGATTAATATGTCATCAGTGAAGAGTGCTGATTTTAAAGTGAGGGAGCCGATGGGGATGCCGCTTAGACTATTGTGTGTGTTTAGGTATCTCGATAGCGGGGGATAGAGGGCCTTCAAGGGCTAGGTTAAAAAGGAGGGGGGAGAGAGGGCCTGTGTGGTCCCCTTGTGGAGGCGGAACCCGTCGGAGACATGCACTACAGCCACTATGCAAGCCATAGGGGCCTCGTACATGGCATCTACGAGGTGGCATATCGGACTGGAGAAGCCGAAAGCCTTTAAGACCATTTTTAGCCATTGGAAATTCAGGTCGTCAAAGGCTTTCTCCGCATCCAATGAGATTGCCAGGTCTCCGGCGGGTCCCAGTTTCCCCACCTTTAGGGCCATCAGGACTTTTCTGATATTGGTAGTTGCGGATATACCTTGCGTGAATCCGGCCTGGGCTGGGTCGAGCAAAGGGCATGATTAGGGCGAGTCTGTTCCCTATAATTTTGGACAGGATCTTTGAGTCTAAGTTTAATAGGGAGATGGGGCGGTAGGAGCCTGGGTCCAAGGGGTCTTTGCCCTTCTTCGGTATTCATTTAATGTGGGCTTGGTGGCCTGTGGGGAGATAGGGACTGCCCTCTAGAATGTTTTGATAAACACATTGGAGGGTGGGGGTAAGGGAGGCAGCGTTCAGTTTGTAAACAGGGTCCCAGATAGGGTAAACCCCTATCTGGGGCTCTGAATCCGTCCGGGCCTGGGGCTTTTCCTGGGTGGAGGGTTTGTATGATGTTGGAGATTTCTTTGGTTACGGGAGCATTGAGGGATGTCAGGTGGGGCTGTTGAACTTTGGGAAGGACTACTCGGCGTAGGAAATCTAGCGATGGGGTCATGACCGTATAGGGAAGCATAGAAATTTTTAAAGGTGTCGATGTGTTTAGGGTTGGAGGTTTCTTTCCCTGTTGGGTCTCTGATCGATCCCATGTGTGTCATAGCGTGCGGGCCCCTAATCAGTCTGGCCAGTGGTTTGCCTGGCTTGTTGCCAAATGTATGCATTTTCAGTTCGTGATGGGACTGGAATATTTTGTCTTGCATAGCAGCCCAGAGTTCGAAGTTGTCTTTGGCTGCCAGCCAGTTCTTCCTATTATGAGGTGTGTTGTTGGTGGAGAGAGCTGCGTGGGCGATACGCAGGGTGTTACTGGTTGCCTGGTACTGGGTGGATACCTTCTTTTTGTACGCTGAGGCATAGGAGATAACCCTGCCTCTCAGGACCGCTTTGCCTGTTTCCCAAAAAAGGTTGGGATTATCGAGGTTTGGGGCGTTGTTGGAGGCAAATTCCTCCCAGGTGTCGGCTAAGATCTATTTAAGGGTGTCCTCATTGGCCAGATAGGAGGGAAATCTCCATATTCTCATGTTGTTGTGGGGCGTGAAACCGGTTAGCTGAAGGGATACTGGGGCATGGTCGGGTATGACAATGTCGTGGATGGTTGGTTGATGGGCTAGGGTGCACATGGGCGAGTTGAGGAAGAAGTAATCTATCCTGGATAGCGAGGGGGTGGGAGAAAAATGAGAAGTCTCTGCCTTCTGGGTGGTCCACTCTCCAGATATCCGTGAGGGCCAGACTATTCGCCCACTGCACTAGTAGGGAGCCTGCTTTAGGTGTCGCTGGGGGTGGGGAGGGCAGCTTAGGGGATTTGTCCTCAATGGCGGACATGACCACGCTAAAGTCGCCTACGATGATGTGAGGGAGATGCAGATGGGGGGCTACATTACTGGTTAGAGAGTCAAAGAATTGTTGCGAGGGGGAGTTGGGGGCATACACTATCATGAGAGTCTTGAGTGTGGTTATGAAGAGACGACCTTCATCGTCGGAGTGTGTGGAGAGGACTTTGCATGGAGTGTTTTTATTAATGAGAAGGAGGACACCTGCTCTGCCTTTGGGAGCTGGGGAACCTAGGACCTGACCTACCCAGAGTCTGGACATTCGGGGGAAGTCTTCTCTGTGTAAGTGAGATTCTTGCAGGACAGCTATGTCTGCTTTGAGCCTACCTAAGTGGCGAAGGATGGACATCCGTTTGCTGGGGGATCTGAGTCCTTTCACATTCCATGAAACTATGTTCAGGAAGGAGCCTTTTATGGGATGTTGTATAAAGGAGCAATTAGCATATGTAAATGTGGCTAAAGAGCGCGATCGTGGCCATAATGGTATATATGGTGTGGTTGAAGGTGAGGGAGAGGGGGGAATGGGGAGTGAAAAGGTGGGCTGAAACTGAACCACCAAAAACATTAAACAACATATGTATCAACGAAGAAACACATACCCAGTGAAGTTTGGACTTCGCTTTTTACCTCATGTGTCTTCATTTCTTTGAACAGCGTTACCGATCGAAGCCGGTTCTCCCGCCGACAGACGGTAGATAGGATCCCCCGTGGTTCATATCATAGGTGTCGGAAGAACGACGGGGTCCTTGTTACCCAGCGTGGGTGCATCGAATCAAGGCTGGTTTTGTCTCTGTAAGGTTGTGCAGAAGTCAAGGCCAGAGGGCCACATACCTAGTGATACTTGAGGTAACCCAAAGAGGAAAAGAGAGATAGAACAATTAAACAGGTTTACATGCACAGACATTTTAGGCGGTTAACTTAAACCACTATAGAACAGTAAGCATAACATAAGGCAATTATAAAGTAGTGAGTGAGAGAAACATTATTTAGGTCTCGCAAGGAGATAACAGAGTATGGTGCAGACTGCTGGTTTTCACCTCCTGTTGGTAATAGATGGGTCATTAAGCCTCAGCTTCTTGGCCGGTTCTTTTCTGGGACTCCTCTGATTCCGAGAAGGGCCAGAAGGTGGGCTGTCGGATGGGGGGTGACGTGTCCATTGGCAGATGGAGACCTGCTTGGAGGAAGTGTTGGGCTTCATCCGGTGAATCAAATGATTTGGAGTCCCCTGAGGGGGTGAAGAAGCGTAGGATTGCCGGGTAGGCTAAAGCAAATTTGATACGTTTTTTGGAAGAGTGCTGAGCAGATGTGTTGGAAGGCCTTGCGCCTCCTGGCGACTTCCTGCGAATAGTCCGCAAAAAGGAGGAGTTTGTTTCCATCCAGTTGGAGTAGCGAAAAGATTTGAGCAGATTGGATTGGATTGGATTGGATTGGATTGGAGTGAGTCGGGGGTTCCATGGGATAGACTCTCACCATCTGTCGTCGGTCTGAGCAGGCTTAGTATGCCGAAGAGACGGAGCCGCTGTTCCACCCTACGTTCACATCAGACGCCAGAACCGGAAGTTATACACTCCTTTTACACTTGGCCGACTTTTTCTGAAACACTTCATATCTGTGCTACTTAAAGTGGCACCAACTTAAAAGTAGTCCCTGTACTACTTTGATGTGAACTGAGGTTCCTAGCTGAGCAGGGCCGGATTAATGTAGGGGCTATTGGAGCTGCAGCTCCAGGCTCCTTCCTAAAGATAGGCCCAGCCCAATGGTGTGAGTGAGTCATTAATACTGACCAGCCCTGTATACAGTGTACACATGATTGATATGTAAATTGCGGCAGCATATTTAATTTGTTTTAACAAAAAATTGTTTGCATTTCCATTTTATTTATTTCGATAAAAGGCCACCAAAATCCTCAGCACCAGGCCCATGATGCTCTTAATCCGGCCCTGGGCATTGTGTGGTGTGGAATGGGAGTTCTTTGGTATTGACTTTTCTGAAAGTCAGAATCTAAATACTGCAAGAACCTGAAATAGGAGAGGAGATCAGCAGTTTACTGTCCTTCAGACTTTAGTGGTTGGCAGACTGTGCTCAGTGGGAGTAGATAATGACTCATGCTTGGTGATCAGTGGGAGTAAAAAATTGCATAGCACCCCTGTGATTAGATGGAGGAGAAATATGTCCCAGTCATTGGTATTAATGGGAATAATAGTGCCCCATTGTTGGTGTCAGTGGTAGGAATAGTGCCCCCCTCATTGGTGTCAGTGGGAGGAATAGTGCCCCCCTCATTGGTGTCAGTGGGAGGAATAGTGCCCCATCATTGGTATCAGTGAGGAGAATAGTGCCCCATCTTTGGTGTCGGTGGAATAGTGCCCCTTCATGGGTGTCAGTGGAATAGCGCCCCATCTTTGGTGTCAGTGGAATAGTGCCCCATTGTTGGTGTCAGTGGTAGGAATAGTGTGCCCATCTTTGGTATGAGTGGGAGGGATAGTGCCCCATTGTTGGTGTCAGTGGGAGGGATAGTGCCCCATCACTGGTGTAAGAGGAATAATTTATGCTCCATCATTGGTGTCAGTGGGAAGAATAATACCTCATTGTTAATATCAGAGGGAGGAAGAGTGTCCCAAGGGCTGGATAAAGGCAAGTAAAGGGCCACATGTGGCCCACAAGCTGCAATTTGGAGACCACTGGGCCAACCAATAAGCATCCCTGTGTGTAAAGACTTACTACAATGGCGGTCAACTTACTTGATGTAGGGGGCCTCAAGTGTGGCTCCTGACTAAAAGGTCAATGCAACAGGAGATGAGCACACGCATGCCACAAGAAATGGTCAGAAACTGTGGACATGTTACAGGAGATGGCCTAAGACTAAGGGCATGCTACAAGAGATGGTCAAAGACTATGAACGTGCTTAGTGGAGATGATCTAGGACTAATGGCATGCGACAAGAGATGGTCAAAGACTATGGACATGCTAAGAGAAGATGATCTAGGACTAAGGGCATGCTACAAGAGATGGTCAAAGACTATGGGCATGCTAAGAGAAGATGATCTAGGACTAAGGGCATGCTACAAGAGATGCTCAAAGACTATGGACATGCTAAGAGAAGATGATCTAGAACTATGGGCATGCTACTAAAGATGGTCAAAGACTAGGGACATGCTAAGTGGAGATGATCTAGGACTAATGGCATGCTACAAGAGATGCTCAAAGACTATGGACATGCTAAGAGAAGATGATCTAGGACTAAGGGCATGCTACAAGAGATGCTCAAAGACTATGGACATGCTAAGAGAAGATGATCTAGGACTAAGGGCATGCTACAAGAGATGGTCAAAGACTATGGGCATGCTAAGAGAAGATGATCTAGGACTAAGGGCATGCTACAAGAGATGCTCAAAGACTATGGACATGCTAAGAGAAGATGATCTAGAACTATGGGCATGCTACTAAAGATGGTCAAAGACTAGGGACATGCTAAGTGGAGATGATCTAGGACTAATGGCATGCTACAAGAGATGCTCAAAGACTATGGACATGCTAAGAGAAGATGATCTAGGACTAAGGGCATGCTACAAGAGATGCTCAAAGACTATGGACATGCTAAGAGAAGATGATCTAGGACTAAGGGCATGCTACAAGAGATGGTCAAAGACTATGGGCATGCTAAGAGAAGATGATCTAGGACTAAGGGCATGCTACAAGAGATGGTCAAAGACTATGGACATGCTAAGAGAAGATGATCTAGGACTAAGGGCATGCTACAAGAGATGCTCAAAGACTATGGGCATGCTAAGAGAAGATGATCTAGGACTAAGGGCATGCTACAAGAGATGCTCAAAGACTATGGACATGCTAAGAGAAGATGATCTAAGACCAAGGGCAGCTACAAGAGAAGGCTAGAGACTGTAGACATGCTGCAAGAGATTTTCAGAGACCACAGGCATGCTGAAGGAGATGGTCAGACTACAAACATGACATAAGAATTATTATTATCATTATTTGACATCATAGACTGGAAACATATTATATATGACTGCTGGAGATCACTGCTATGACAGACTCTTTACAAACCAGTGCTTCCATGTTTCTGCCCCCCACAGCTACCCTAAAAATTACTGGTGGCACATTTGATAAACTGTAACTTTTAGCAAGATCCAAAATAAAAGATTAGAGGGAAAAACATAAAATGCCAAATGAGAGACTGCACAGAAAATACATAAGATAGTGTGAAACAAACAAACCAAACAATTAAACTACTAGAAGCCATTGCAAAGAATGCTTTTCCTTTACTGGCTTCAGAAAGCACCAAGATTTTCAATGTCAAATAGTTTACACGGTGGTCATTAAAAATCCCATCGACACCCCCCGTCTTTGTACCTTCGTGACCAAACATTTCTCAGACAGTATCGTCACTAGAGGTCGTCAGTATATATTATACAAAGGTCAGATACTACAGTTTATTACTATTATTATTAAGAATACAGTACAAACATCAGACTGGTAGAGGAAGTCGTACGGACACCAGAGACTTTTAGAGAACGTCGTACAGATGTCAGAGATCGGAAGAGAACATCGACGGGAACCAGAATCTAGTAGAAGAGAATCGTACAGGTATCAGA
>BLSH010378936.1:122403-140002 GCA_018402905.1 Glandirana rugosa | reverse complement strand
ATATATATATATATATATATTTTATATATATATATATATATATATATATATATATATATATATATATATATATATATATATATATATATATATATATTAGTGTATATAAATACTCAGTGATGTTGATTTGTTCATACAATCAGTGATGTCTAGTCCTATTAAAAATCGATATCTTTTCAGATGTATCATGTACAATTAACATAGCTATTGCAAATTATATAGACAATGATGAAATTTTCACAAAAGAAAGATTCATTTATTATATTTTATGAGTAAATTAATTTAAAGCACATCAAAAAGCCCTCAGTAACAAACTAATGACACGAAAAAGTATTAGTAGATCAGTATAGCGTATCATATTCAATATCATTTCAGGAGATAAGTAATATCAAAAAGTGAACAACATCAAAATTACAAAATGGCATCCCACTGCCATGTACTTCACCAGCTGGTGTTACAAAATAGGAGGCAAATTGATCCCACACAGTAGCACCCTCATTAGATCCCCTACCAGCCACCAGTTGATCACTCTCCATATCATGCAATTCAAGAAGTCAAGTCAAGAAGCTTTTTATTGTCATTTCAACCATATATAGCTGATGCAGTACATAGTTTAAATGAAACAACGTTCCTCCAGAACCAGGTGCTACATACAACATCCTAAACAGTCACAGAGACAGACAGAAACACAGAACCAGTAGAAAGGTCCTCACCACATATAGTGCATGTGTGCAACTGGTTCAGAAAGACACACAAGACAGTGCAGGACAGCACAGGACAGTGTGGAACAATTCACAAAGCACAAAATAGCACAAGTAAACTTGTCCTAACCAGATAAGGTGCACAGTAGCAGAAAATGTAAACAATGCTCTTTCAGATTGCACTGTAGAAGAAAATGTAAACAATACTATTTCAGATTAAAACCTACAGCAGCAACAAAGGTAAAGAGAACAGTGACAGGAAAAATTGTGGACAGAATATTTATGCGAAATAGCAAATGGCAGTGATCCTGGAAGATGTGCAAAAAAACTGCATGTAAACATTTTTTGTGTTAGTGAATTAGTGTGAGTGGTACTGAATGAGGATGTTGAGTCCGGTTTATGCAGATCAGTCACACAGAGTTCCGTTCAGCTCTTTGTTGAGGAGCCTGATGGCTTGAGGAAAGAAACTATTGCACAGTCTGGAATGCTTCGGAACCGCTTCCCTGATGGTAGGAGAGTAAAAAGTGCGTGTGACGGGTGTGTGTGGTCATCCACAATGCGGTGTGCTTTGCGGATGCAGCGTGTGGTGTAAATGTGCATGATGGACGGGAGAGAGACTCCAATGATCTTCTCAGCTGTCTTCACTATCCTCTGTAGGGTCTTGCGATCCAAGACGGTGCAATTTCCAAACCAGGCAGTGATGCAGCTGCTCAGGATGCTCTCAATGGTCCCTCTGTAGAACATGGTCAGAATGGGGGGAGAGAGGTGAGCTCTCCTCAGCCTTCTCAGAAAGTAAAGACGTTGCTGGGCTTTTTTGGTGATCTGGTGTTGATCTGGAGCTGGTGTTGAGTGACCAGGTGAAATTATCCGCCAAGTGAATACCAAGGAATTTGGTGCTCTTGACGATCTCCACTGAGGATTCCCCGATGATCAGTGGAGAATGGTCGCACTGTGTTCTCCTGAAGTCAACAACCATCTCTTTAGTTTTGTCGACATTCAGAGATAGGGTGTTGGCTCCAAACCAGGCTATTAACCGTTTTCACCTCCTCTCTGTATGCTGACTCATCGTTCTTGCTGATGAGCCCCACCACAGTCGTGTCATCGGCGAACTTGATGATGTGATTCAAGCTGTGCATTGCTACACAGTCGTGGGTCAGCAAAGTGAACAGCAGTGGGCTGAGCACACAGCCCTGAGGGGCTCCAGTGTTCAGTGTGGTGGTGCTGGAGATGCTGTTTCAGATCCGGACTGACTGAGGTCTCCCAGTCAAGAAGTCCAGGATCCAGTTACAGAGGGAGGTGTTCAGGCCCAGTACGCTCAGCTTCTCAAACAGATGCTGAGGGACAATTGTGTTAAATGCTGAACTAAAGTCTATGAAAAGCATCCTTGCATAAGAGTCTTTGTTGTCTAGGTGGTTGAGGGCCAGATGAAGGGTTGTGGCAATGGCGTCGTCCGCGGAGCGATTTGGATGATACGAGAACTGCAAGGGGTCCAGTGCGGGTGGAAGCTGGGTCTTGATGTGCTTCATAACGAGTCTCTCGAAGCATTTCATCACGATGGGTGTGAGTGCAACGGGATGATAGTCATTGAGGCAGGAGACAGTCGACTTCTTTGGCACGGGAATGATGGTCGTTGTCTTGAGGCCAGTAGGAACAGTGGCGCTGCTCAGGGAGATGTTGGTGAAGACCTCTACTAGCTGATGTGCACATTCCCTGAACACTGTGCCAGGGATGTTGTCTGGTCCAGCAGACTTCCGTGGGTTAACTCTGCACATAGTTTTCCTCACTGCAGCTGTGGTTAGACAGAGCATCTGGTCACTGGGGGGAGGGATGGACTTCCTCACCCCCATGTTATGCCTCACCTCGAACCAGGCATAGAAGTCATTCAGCGCATCTGGGAGGGAGGCATCCCGGTCACAATTGGGTGACGTTATCTTCTAATTCATGATCGCCTGGATGCCCTGCCACATGCGCCGGGTGTCACCGCTGTCCTGGAAGTGGCCGTGGATTGTCTTGGCGTGTGTGCGCTTCGCCTCTCTGATGGTACGGGACAGTCTGGCTCTTGCTGTTTTCAAGGCCGCCTTGTCCCCTGCTCTGAAGGCGGAGTCTCTTGTTTTTAGCAGCACACGCACCTTGGCGGTCATCCATGGCTTCTGGTTGGAGCGCGTAGTGATGGTCTTGGAGATGGTCACGTCATCAATGCACTTACCGATGTAGCTGATCACTGTTGACGTGTACTCCTCCAAGTTGACGAAATCGCCATTGGTTGCAGCTTCCCTGAACATGTCCCAGTCAGTGCATTCAAAAAACAGTCCTGGAGAGCGAACATGGATCCTGCTGGCCAGGTTCTCACTTGTTTTCTGAGTTGGTCTTGAACACCTGCTTAGTGGTCTGTATGTTGGGATCAGCATGACAGAAATATGGAGAGTATCCGAAGAGGGGACGGGGCTTCGCCCGGTATGCGCCCCGGATGTTAGTGTAAACATCCAGCGTGATTTCTCCTCTGGTTGCAAAGTCCACATTCTGATGAAATTTGGGAAGCACAGTCCTGAGATTTGCGTGGTTAAAATCTCAGACGACAAAAAACAATCTGTCAGGGTGTGTGTTTTGAAGTTCGCTAATGGTCCCGTAGAGCACGCTGAGCGCTTCCTTAGCATTAGCGCTAGGTGGTATGTACACTCCAAGCACAATAGCAGTGGTAAATTCCCAGGGTAAGTTAAAAAGGTCTACATCTCACAACAATGAACTCTAGCAGTGATGAGCAGCAGGTGGAAACAAGGACAGAGTTCTTATACCATTCCATATTGATGTAAACACACAGGCCACCGCCACGAGTCTTAACGCACAGAGCTGCATTTCTGTCAGCACGAAACGCGGCTAGTCGGTCCAGCAGAATGGCGGCATCCGGAACCCTGTCATTCAGCCACGTCTCAGTGAACACAAAACCGCAGCAGTGTCTGTACTCACGCCAAGTACCTTGTTGGAGTCTGATGTAGTCCAATTTATTGTCCAGGGAGCAGACATTTGCCAGCAGTAGAGATGGTAGAGCAGGCCGGCTAGGGTTAGCTTTTAGCCTAGCATTAGCACCCGCTCTCTTCCCACGTTTCTGCTTCCTCGCACAGCGCTTCCGATTTCCCCTCCTCCGTCCATTCGCTGCAGGCAACGCCGCGGTCTGGAGGCCTGGTTCTCGGAGCACGCCGAGGTCGTATAGCTTCTGCTTTGTTACATGGATTATTCCTGAGTTCTTTCAGGATATTCTGGTTGTACACAGGTTCACCGGTAGCTCCGAAGTCCGTGTGTTTCCTAGGGCGGGCTGCAAACTGAAAGTAGCACCTTTTTGGGTCCGGAGCGGCCGCTGCGAGCTGCTGCCTCGCCGCCATCTTGCCAGAGAATGCATGAGAGAATCTTCATACAAATAGCCATCACGTAGGTCTATAAAATTATGTAGCATGCACGCTGCTTTGACAGCAGTGATGGCGTTCTCCAGGTTGAGTGCAATTGGCGTGTGTAAAAAGCACCATTTATTAGCTAGAATGCCGAAAGTGCAGTCAACCACCCTTCTTGCCCTTGTGTGGTGATAGTTGAACACTCTCCTGGTGTTAGTAAGTTGCCTGCTGGAATAAGGGCACATTAGGTGTTGTCCCACCGAAAAAGCCTCATCTGCAACAAACACGTAGGGCAGTGGGGGTTTGGTGGTTCCAGGAAGAGTACAATTCTCGGGAAGGTCCAATTGATTTCCTGTAATGCTTTGACCAAAGGAGGAATTTGTGAAAATCCGGGAAACGTTGCTGCTTCCTTAATACCCTATGTCTATATATGAAAAGCAGTAATTAGCATCGGCCACGGCTAGCAGTACAAAAGAACAATATTTTTTGTAGTTATAAAACATATCGCCACTACCGACAGGCTTAAACACCCGAATGTGCTTCCCATCAATCGCGCCAACACAATTGGTGAAATTGCAACGCCTCTCAAACTGTCTTGCAATATTATGCCATTCTTCTGCTGTAGGCCTTTTCATTACTATGCTGTTAAGAACACTCCACAGGACTTGGCTTGTTTCTTGGACGATATAGCTGACCGTAGGCTTTCCGACCATAAATTCATAGTGTAAACTCTCTAAGGAATGGCCGGTTGCCAGGTACCTGAAACAAAAAAAAAAAAGTTAATTATGTTTCTATTTATGTTTTTGCAGTGCACTTCATACAATCTCGCTGGAAAAATTTGAGATACCTACAAAAGACACTTGAACAAAACATATGGACAAATGAGTGGTTCAGGAGGACGTCATGTGGCCCCTTACATCCATGCGGGTGATCTGTAGTTTTTGAGACCCTACATGCAATTGAGAGCGTGAGTTTACATCTGTCATATTAATAAATTCCTACTAGATAAAAAATGGCGTGCTAAACAATATTATATTGTCATTCCAGTTGAGCTGCAGAAGAGAGGTGAGGAGCAGGAGAGTCCGGAGGAACCAAGGAATCCCCGCAATCAAGAAGCGGTTCATCCTCAGGATGAACCAAACATTCTCCCTGATGCCGGGCCAGATGTCGGGCCAGATGACAGGCCTGATGTTGGCACAGATGCCGGCCCTGATGTTGGCCCTAATGCCGTCCCTGAAGCCAGCCTTGAAGGTAGCTCTGATGATGGCCCTGATGACGGCCCTGTTCCTGTGGAGCAAGCAGGGCCCAGCCGTGCTACCTTCAGGAGACTAAACAGCAGAAGAAGAAGATGCAGACCCACAAGCAACCCCATGGAACGATTGGAAATCTGGTCGATCAACTCACCACCAAGCTGGACAGTCTGGAATCATCAGAGTTCGGGTTTGGTGTCATGGTGGCAGGCTTGATAAAAAAATAAGCCCGCAATGATGTGAGGAAGGCTGTCATGGACCTTATAGAACATAATCTTGCACTGGAGCAAGCCAGTGCCACCATGGTCAATTTTCCACCTCTACCACCATGGATGTAATATTTTCTCAATCAAAATCCCCCACCACCCCGAACCCACCCTACTATTCCCCTCGATATCGTCCATATTCGGACGAATATGGCAATACGTTGGATTCCTCACATCTCCTCACCCCATACCCATCTCTTTCCTCAATTCCATCTACCTTTAACCCCCCGATACAAATCCAGCGATTGATGGAATCACAAATGTACCATGGCAGCCAGTGCCCTATGCCATCAGCAGTGGAGCAGGACGCCCTGATAATGTTTATCAAGAATTATAAACTCTTTATTTTGGACTGTTGGGCCTTAATATCATTGTGTTGGGCAAGTTGCCTATGTTTCAAGTGTAAATATTTTGTGTGGCCTCCATTATTTTCCAGCACTGCCTAACCCTATTGGGCATGGAGTTCACCACAGCTTTACAGGTTGCCACTGGCATGACATTACTACCACCACCATGATTGACTATAGGCAAGACACATGTGTCTTTGTACTCCTCATCTGGTTACAGCCACACAAGCTTGACACCATATGAACCAAATAAGTTTATCTTGGTCTTACCAGACCACAGGACATGGTTCCAGTAATCCATGTCCTTATGTCTGCTTGTCTTCAGCTAACTGTTTGCGGGCTTTCTTGTGCTTCATCTTTAGAAGAGGCTTCTTTCTGGGATGACAGCCATGCAGACCAATTTGATGCAGTGTGCAGCGTCCCTTTGACCTCTGCAGCAATGCTGGCAGCACTCATACATCTATTTCCCAAAGACAACCTCTGGATATGACACTGAGAACATGCATTCAACTTCTTTGTTCGACCATGGCGAGGAATATTCAGATTGTAAAAATGTTATTATTGAAAAATAAAGGACCCATTTATGTGAATATTTCTACTTTAGATTTTGTATTTATTCACAAAAAAAGATTGTTTATAAATAGACCTCTGAGTGACAGAGATCTGTTTCTCTGTTAAGCGGGTCATACTGTTCCTATTACTTTAACTACTGATCCTAGACCTGAAAATAATTTCTAACTTTGCTAGCCTTGATGCTTTGTATAAGGGCAGTTGAACAACATACACTGCCTGATTAGAAGCTAAACCAGTAATATTCTTCAAGACAGACATGCTATGTGTGTGGGCACCTTTACTGTGTTGTTATAAATGAAGCATGTCTTGCTTCAGTGGTGCATAATAGACTAGAAACATGTTTATCCCACAGGATTGATATGATCCCTTAGATACAAATAGTTTGAATGACAGTTCCCATATGTCACCATTTAAGAGTGAAAGTTACTATAGCAGTCTGCAAGATGCCTCTTGGTTACATCCATCATCTAATGGAGATTTTAAAAATTATACATGTGGAACTTTTGTAGGAAGGCCAGGAAAACAAAAATAATCTTCCCTTTTGAATTGTTCAGTAAAGTAATGTGTTTCCAGGCTTTCAATTTAACAACAATCTAACCTAAAGGCTAATAATTATGCAACAATTATAATAATAAAAGGTGTCCCTGCTGCTTACCTAAAAACAAGAATATATTAGCACTAACACAGGCCCTCCAAAATACAAGCAACAAACTACATCTATTTTAAATTCCCCTGCAGAGCACCATAGGATGCTCATAATTCATTCTCTAATTAGTATCGTTTCTGCTGCTCTGGGTGTAAGGAAAGACAAAAGAGGTATCATTATAACCCTTCTTTGGTAATCCTTAAATGCCTTTGTTCTCTGCAGGTTAGATATACAGATAAGGGGCAAACAGAAAGCACAATTAAAAGATGTTTGCTGGAGCTGTCAGTGTGTGGCCATGCATTCCTAATCTAATAGGTGAGCAAACCAGCAGAGACCCTATTTTCTGACTTGTGATTGTATATTGCTGGCATTTGTCCTGTTATGCCTTTTAAAAAGACATGTGAAACATGCAGGACTATTGACTAACTAGCTTATCGACTATTAAATGCCTTCAACTTGCTATTTCCCCGGTCGGCCCCTTTTACAACTTTGTGAAGTAAGAATTTATTGCAAATAGCACATTTTTCCAAGAAGAGAATTTCACATGAATGGCTTTTTATATGGAATATATGGATGCATGCCTTCACACAGACATGGTCTTTGCATACTCATCTGAAAGACTGGGATGAGCAAATGTGACATTATCAGCATACATAGTATTTAAAAAAATCCCACTGAAGTTCAGGGCAAAGGCTCAGGTTATTTTAAAAGAACAACCCCATTTCCTTCCCCATGCTCCCCAACTGCCCCATTCCCCCATTGGAGCTGACATTCTAATCTATGTGTAAGCCCAGTGTCAGATGGGCTTACCTCCCTCACTTTACAGTGTTCATGACTGCTGAGGCTTAAGCACTGATTTTTGGGGTAAAAGGGAGTAAATTATATGTCTGTGTTGAAACTGATTACTGCAAACTTGCATCTCCACAATATAACCATTTGATGTTGCAGTAGCTATCTGGAGACTGCTGTTTAATTCCTGTCTGAATAATTTTAATGATCATCCATCCCCTTGCCTCCTGATCTGTACAGTCCTTGCTTGCTTTTCATATTAGTTTTCTCTGCCATCACAAATTTTGTTTGTGGGCATTGTATGAAAGAATGCATCCCCAGGTCCCTTTTTTAGATGTGCATGCCCAAGCAACTAATCAGCAGATAGCATAGCTGAAGTCTGCAGAACCCAGCGACCAACATAGAGTAGCAGGCACATCTAAAGGAATGTTACAGATGTGTTATTTCATATAATGCTCTTAAAAGAAAATTAGAGGTGGAGACATTTACAAGAGCTTGCTGGCCCTACCCACTAAACTCCAAACACAGAGCATCAGACACACCCTGTGATGTCGTAACTGGGTCCCAAAAATGCATTTATTGAAAACAAAATCTGATTGAAATGTTTTATTTGCATGTTGATCTGAACGGAAGGGGGGGGGGGGCAAGGATAGGTATTATTTACAAACATTACAATTTAAACTCTTGCACCTTTATACCCTTAACGGACCAGAACAATATTTACATCTCCACTATGGATCTATCAATTCAGCGATACCGTTGTCAATACATAGATAACAAAATGATACATATATTTTTTTTTCAGGAAAAAATATTTTCTAAAGCATAGCAAATGAAATAAAAACTTTTTTTTTACTTTTTGTAAATGGGACACAAAAAATTAAGAAGCAAACAAATCAAAACAGATGAAAAATGTTTAGCTATTAGGCCTGATACACACAGGTTATAAGGTCCAGACATCATCAACTGACTCTTTGTTTGGCTGGAGCCGCCAGCTTGTGGAAGTCTATAGGTACACATCAGCTGTACAAATACAACTGCTTCTCCAAATTTAACAGGTGTGTGAGTGGCCTCAAATGCAGATGGTGTGTGTGATCAAAACCATTCACTTGCACTCACATGATTGTCAAATTAGGATGAGTGACTGGGTCTGTACAGCCGATCCATTCCCATAGCTTTACACAGTGTGAAAGGGGCATAAGGGTGAATCAGGAACACCTTTTATAACATGGCTACATTATAATTCCTCTTGACACTTCAGAGCTGTTCTGTGAGTTTACACATAAGCACAAAGATCTTCTCCTGTTTAATTAAAACAAGTTTGGCCAGAGAGCTGGTGGGTGGTGGGTTGTGGCTGGGAAATGCAATGGATTTGGATTTTTTAAAGTTTTTTTGTGGGATGTATGTGTATGTATTTACTAACTTTGGCAGTACGATAGGTCTGGTATCATCAAGGGCCTTATTCCCTTTCATAATCCACAAAGAAAATAGGACTGTAAAAATAGTAATATATAGACACCTACCCACTCAGGGATAAATGTCCTGGGGCTCTATGGCACAAATACAACATATAGAGAACCAGGGCAGCACAGCAAGCTCCGTTAAAGAGCAATATAGTGAGCCACAGGGGTATGGTGTAGCACAAATACACATGCAAAAAATGAAACATTTAAATATTTATTATAAATTCATAGACTATTCTGAGAGAATAAAAATAGACAACACATTAATCAAGAACCCTTCACCACAAAACATGACAGCGTTGTCAAATTAAAAACAGCACGTCCGGACCTACTCCAAGCATCCATACATCCATGCATACAAATATGAGAGTAAAGGCCAATATTGGCCAGTTCCTAATAGCATAGACAGTCAACATGGGTGTAAAAGGCAGGCACCGATTGTAGTAGGTTCAGGAGTGACTCAATGGTTGTCATTCCTAATGCAGGTAGACTACAATGCTGGAGTTAGCGTGTAGGGAGACACAGAGCCGACCGGCAGGGATAGGAGGATGGAAAAGGGAATGTGACATGGAGAGAACACCAGCCATGCCCCGGGATAGCAGCTGCCTGATGATAGCAAAATCTAGTGCAGAGCAGATAGGCTACAGGCAGAAGCAGAGTGGTCACAAGTCAGTAGCATATGGATAGTGGCCCAGTCCGGCTTCACTGGGGGGTGCAATGCATGGGGAAGGGTGGTTGTATGGAATGTGCATGGGTCTCACCAGTGTCCATGTGCTGGCCTCTCGTGCTAGTGATCCTATGCTGGGCTGTGTTCCCATCCTTCTGCCAGATACATTCGAGAAGTGATCCTCAATGTGGATAGCCGGTGCGGGCACTAAGATTAAGGGCATGTACGCCCTAAAGCTTAGTAGTAGAAGAGGGGACTTTGACAGGATCCTGTTAAGAAAGGAAAAACTCTGGATATATAGGTTGGATGTCCTCATGCCAAAGGGCCTCAACAAAGAGCTTATCTTACAGCCCTTTTTGGACACTGTATAGACACCTGCACCTGTGTACCCAGAGACCATGTGACATCTTACTTTTACTGGCCTTTGGTGTGTAGCCCTTCATAGGGCGGTGCACATGATCACTAAGTGTGGCCATTTGTTCAGTTGTGGGCTGTTTGGCTCTTTCTCTGCTCTTTTCCTATCTCTCTCTTTTTTTTCCAATTTTTCCTTATGGTCTCCTTTCTCTCTCTGTCATTGTGTCCCCTTTTCATATTTTCATAATTCTGTGGGGACCTATTTGCAGGGACCTATGGGGGTGACCACTATGTATAGATAGGTTAGCAGAGATGCCTTCATGATTGGCCCTCCCCTCCTTTGCCCTGGTCCGAACGAGTGTATCGGGATTCATTGCATCGCCTCAGATACATGAAAAATCTGTTCTCCTCTTTAATTATGAAGCGATGACCGCACAAACTGCTTTATAGTAAAATTCCCCAGTATATCATCTTAGGAATCATGAATATAGCCTTTTGTATATTTATGTTGTGTTTTTTTTTTATTTTTATTATTTTTTTTGCACAAGTGCACGGAAAACACTGTGTGTGCATGACCCTATGGTGCCCTGCCCTGTTAATAGTATGTCATGGTGGTTGGCCGTGGAGTTGCATTTAAGCCTCCGGCCACAAGAGGGCACCAGTCCTGACAAAGCTGGCATGACCAGAAAAACACGTACACGTCATACCCTGCACGCCGTGATGCCTCTCCATGCCAGCACATGGACACTGGAGGGACCCATCCACATTCCATACATCCACCCTCCCCCGTGCATTGCACCCCCCAGTGAAGCTGGACTGGGCTGCTATCCATATGCTAGTGACTTGTGACCATTCCGCGTCTGCCTGTAGCCTACCTGCTCTGCACTAGGTTTTGCTATCATCAGGCAGCTGCTATCCCAGAGCACAGCTGGTGTTCTCTCCATGTCACATTCCCTTGTCCATCCTCCTATCCCAGCCCATCGGCTCTGTGTCTCCCTACACGCTAACTCCAGCATTGTAGTCTACCTGCATTAGGAATGACAACCAGAGTACATTGAGTCACTCCTGAACCTACTACAATCCGTGCCTGCCTTTTACACTCATATTGACCATCCATGCTATTAGGAATTGGCCAATATTGGCCCTTACTCTCATATTTGTATGCATGGATGTATGAATGTTTGGAGTAGATCCGGATGTGCTGTTTTTTAATTTTGTGACAACGCTGTAATTTTTTGTAGTGTAGGGTTCTTGATCAATGTGTTGTCTATTTTTATTCTCTCAGTATATTCTATGAATTTATAATAAATATTTACATTTTTCATTTTTTGTATGTGTATTTGTGCTACACCATACACCGGTGGCTCACTATATGGCTCTTTAAGGCAGCCTGCTGTGCTGCCCTGGTTCTCTATGTGCTGTGTTTGTGCCATAGAGCCCCAGGCCATTTATCCCTGACTGGGTAGGTGTCTATATATTATTATTTTTACAGTCCTATTTTCTTTGTGGATTATGAAAAGGAATAAGGCCTTTTCACTGAGCCAAGCACATTGACCCCATGATAATCCAGCGCTACCAGACGGTGGTTGTTCTTCGGTTTATGGCACATATGAAAGGTTATTTTGGCCCATTTGTTTGTACATCCCACACTTGGCCTTTTCAGACCTCAGACGCACAGCTCCACAGCCTCCCTAGACTGGCTGAGAAATCTTTTGATGAAATGTAAAACCTTACATACATCCGGACAAGTTCATAGACCCCTGATGGCCTTTGAAAGACTGTGTCCCCTCTCAAAGATTCTGTATAGTGAAATCCATGACAAGGCTCTCGTCCCTTCTAATATGCCACTTTTGTCCATTTTACTGGGCTCCATTACTTCTCAAAAGTCTAGTCTTTTCAGATTATTTTTATCAGATGCATGACAGCTTATTTCCAGGTTCTGGAAATCCAATACTACACCTTCACTAAATTTATGGACAGACATAATAAATGACACAATGCTTATGGAGAAGAAGCAAGCTAGAGAACTAGACACATGGGAAAAACATAACAAAATGTGGTATATTTGGCTCCATTACTTAACCTCGGATGAGTTCCAAAGAAGATTCTCCATTTAACCAGGAGGGTATTTCCATTTTTCTCTCTCCGTAACAATTTGTAAGATGGCCACTTGATATGGCTTATTGTAACCTACGATTTTATGATAGGATTTTTATGTATACAATTGTATTGTATACAATTGTTACACTTTATCCCCCTCCCTTTCTTTTCTTCTGTACCTGCACATGTTTTGATTTTTTATATGAAGATAATACTACACCCTGTTCCAAATTATTATGCAAATTCTATTTCAGTGTCACAAAGATTAAATATTTTGTTTTTCAGTTTAACTCCTGGATGGCAATGTGTCTCAGGGCTCTTTTGATCACTGAAAACAATCTTGGACACCTGTGATAATTAGATTGCCAGGTGAGCCCAATTAAAGGAAAAACTACAAAAGGAGAGTGTTCCACGTTATTAAGCAGAGCACCATTTTCAAGCAATCTGGGGAAGAAAAAGGATCTCTCTGCTGCCGAAAAGAGTGAAATAGTTCAATGCCTTGGACGAGGTATGAAAACATTAGATATTTCACGAAAACGTAAGCGTGATCATCGCACTATTAAGAGATTTGTGGCCGATTCAGAGCACAGACAGGTTTGTGCAGATAAAGGCACATTGAGGAAGATTTCTGCCACATCCATTCCTCGGATCAAGAGAGCAGCTATTAAAACACCATTACATAGCAGCAAACAGATATTTGAAGCTGCTGGTGCCTCTGGAGTCCCATGGACATCAAGGTGTAGAGTCCTCCAGGGTCGTGCAACTGTGCATAAACCTTCCATTTGGCCACCACTAACCAATGCTCACAAGCAGAAACGGCTGCATTGGGCAGAAAAATACATGAAGAATAATTTTCAAACAGTCCTGTTCACTGATGAGTGCTGTGCAAACCTGGATGGTCCAGATGGATGGAGTAGTGGATGGTTGGTGGACGGCCACCCTGTTCCAACAAGGCTGCGATGTCAGCAAAGCGGTGGTGGAGTCATGTTTTGGGCCGGAATCATGGGAAGAGAGCTGGTCGGCCCCTTTAGGGTCCCCAAAGGTGTAAAGATGACCTCTGCAAAGTATGTGGAGTTCCTGACTGACCACTTCCTTCCCTGGTGCAGAAGGAAGAACTATGCTTTTCGTAATAAAACCATCTTCATGCATGACGATGCACCATCTCATGCTGCAAAGAATACCTCTGCATCAATGGCTGCTATGGGGATAAAAGGAGAGAAGGTCATGGTGTGGCCTCCATCCTTCCCTGACCTCAATCCTATTGAGAACCTTTGGAGCATCCTCAAGCAAAAGATCTATGAGGGTGGGAGGCAGTTTACATCCAAACAGCAGCTCTGGGAGGCTATTCTGACATCTTGCAAACAAATTCAAGCAGAAACTGTCCAAAAACTCACAAGTTCAATGGATGCAAGACTTGTGAAGCTCAAATAAGGAGTCCTATGTTAAAATGTAAAGTGACCTGTTAAAATGTTTAAAAAGTTAAAATGTTGTTCAAAGTTTGATTGAAATAGCTTTTGAGGGAGTGCGCATGCGCGGAGCGTCCATGGCGGCTGTGTAAGCCAGGAGCTCCGTTCCTTCCCGGCCTTTTGGAGCCTTTATTGCAAGCAGCGGAGCTTGGCTTGCCCGCTCAAGAGGTGGGGGAGCGGGGGACAACCACGGCGACAGTCCCGGAATGGCGCGGAGCCACAATTCTTTTGGTGATTCCCGCATCCAGCCTCGTCCACCAAATTGAGGCTGCGGCTTGGGCCTATTCATTCATCCGTTCATAGCATCCTCGCAGTGCAGGAGGGCTAAGTCACCAGAGGCTACGGAGGAGATTAATAGGAGACATTCTGGACATACAAAGCATTCAGGTATATCACCTGAAATAAAAGGCGTCCCTAGCCTGTTCGGGCTTGGTGAGTGACGACTGGGGCAGGAGCCAATAATTGGGCCTGAGGCTCGGGCCTATTTCTGCTTTACAGTACAGAGACTGAATCTTGGATACTCATAAAACTAGTTTTACTCACAGAAACTGCTGGGTCCCCCTCTAATTCTTTAATAGTGGATCCTCCTTAATTTACAGTATCATTTTGGGTGTTTCCTCATTCCTCTACAAACTTGTTTTCACGCTAGCCACATCTCTCTTTTTTGATCCCCTTGAAGTAGGAGTCACTTCTAGCTACACTTACTGGAAAATCTTCTACTCCTAGTACCATGCAGTCGGGTGCAGTCAGATGGGACCTCTCCCGTCAGCCAGGCTTTGACACCCCAGTCACAAAGGGCCCACAGGGGTCCAAAGGACCCCAACCAACCCCAGGGGTCTGCGAGGAGATGGATGCCGGGTCAGACGGGGGCTCACATGTACTACCTTCCCCAGGACCCCCCCCGGGAACTCAACCTTTGGACTTTCAAATGATGGAGGTTTTTTCTAAAATGCTCTCTAAGGTCCTGGCCCAAACAGCCACTCAAATTTCCTCTGTTATCCAGGCTGACCTTCAGGGCTTGGGGTCTAGGATAGACGCAATAGAGCAGAAGACAGACCAATCTGTCTCCAGGATCAATTAAAACACAGCACGTATTCAGGATCTTCAGGACCAACTGGAGTCAGCCCTTTCTAAAATAGACGATCTGGAAAATCGCTCTAGACGCTATAATTTCCGAATCCGGGGGCCATCACTGACGTTCATACGGTCGTGAGCGACTTTATTAAAGAAATCATCCCAGGCATCCTGGAGCACCGCCTGGAACTGGACAGGGCCCACAGAGCACTTCAACCCCCGAGGGCTGATGGCTTACCGAGAGACATTGTAGTAAAACCCCACTTTTATGGAGTGAAAGAGGAGATCATGAAGGCCTCCAGATCCACACCCGACCTTTCTATCCAAGGTCACTCTGTCCAGGTCTTCACCGACTTATCACCCACTACTATACAGAAAAGAAGAACCCTGAAGCCTCTACTAGAAATCCTCACTAAGTCGTCCATCAAATACTGGTGGTCCTTCCCTTTTTCGTCTGGCTTTCATTTTCCAAAGCAAGAAATTTGGCTTCTCTTCTTTCCAAGAAGGGGAACAGCTATTGATCAAACTCAATCTCATCTCCTTGGATTCATCTTCATCTTCACATCTCAAGAACGTGGGTCCCTCTAAGAGACCCTCTCCTCAGAGTCCCGTTCTTCCAATGTGGCGGAAGCAACAACAGAAGAGAGCCAACTCCCATCCGCCCTGATTTTTCATCTTTTTCCCTCTCCTTGGGTGTTCAATTTTTTCAAGAACTTTCGAATCTCAGTGCTCCTCACTGTGGGTCGCTACTGTTTGGTTGTCTATTATCCCTTAAATATGTAAATTCTTTTTTTACCTTTTTATTTGGGCGGTTTGGGGGTGGCTCCCCTCTTCTCTTCCGGGCTTGTTCCTCTCGGGGGGAGGCCATCTGCGGGCTGCCCCTTTTCTGTCCCACGCACTGTGTTGCGGGTTTACAGTTTAAATTGCTTTGAGGTTTCCTCCTAGACTTGTTTGATCCCTAAATCAGGGAGCCGGAGGAGACCCTCTAGTGGGTCCTGAAGGCTCCTTTCTGGGGACCCTGGCCTTACCAGTCGGGGGCTTCCTGGAAGGTTTGTGGTTATATTCTTTTTACTAGATAATGTTACACCTCCAGGGTAAGCCATCAGTTTTATTCCTGTTTTGGTTCCAAAGGAGTGGCCGGGAAGGAGGTCATGCTCCTCCCTCTGACTTCGGGATATTTTTGATGGTATTCCCTTGGTCAGATGTAGTTCTGCTGTTTGGGCAGACACATTATTTCTTTTTCCTGCTGGTGAGGGGGCCCTTTAGTCCCCTCACTTACAGGAACCCGGGGGGTGTGTGGCTAGTCTTTGCCGCTCCCCTCCTTTGTTTTTTGTTTTTTGTCTCCTCTCGACCTCTTCTGTTCTATCCTCTTGTTACTTCTTTGTTTTTATCTTCTCTTTCCAGACACCAGGGTAGTCTTCTTCATAGAGGGCCACCACGACCCACCCTCGTATTTGCTTGCTTGGTTCGACAGATCCTTCTTCTTCCCTCTTACGGGTCAGGTGAGTCTTCGGTTAGTGTTGCATGTAGATCGATCCTCTCACAGTTACCATGTCCGCTAATCCTTCATCTTCCTTGAGAGTGGCATCGCATAACCTACAGGGCCTGAATTCCCCCATAAAACTGAAAAAATATTTTAGTTTAGCCCGTTCCCATCATCTAGACATACTCTTGCTCCAAGAAACCCACTTCCCAGAAATTATATTCCTAAGTACATACACTCCAATTTTCCACAGTTCTTTCTGGCAAACGCTCCAGATAAGACAAGAGGTGTAGGAATCTTTTTCGCTAAACACCTAGCCTTTACCCTCATGAAAGAAATTAAAGACCCAGAGGGGAGGTTTATTCCATTAAAAAGGACCTTAGAGGGAGTGACGTATTCCTTCTTATCATGCTACGCACCGAATCTCGGACAAGCTAAATTTCTCCATGAGTTATTTAACCACTTGACAACTGGGCACTTAAACCCCCTTAACAACCAGACCAATTTTCAGCTTTCAGCGCTCTCACACTTTGAATGACAATTACTCAGTCATGCAACACTGCACCCAAATGAAATTTGCATCCTTTTTTTCACACAATTAGAGCTTTCTTTTGGTGGTATTTAATCATCTCTGGGTTTTTTATTTTTTGCGCTATAATTAAAAAAAGACCGAAAATTTTGTAAAAAAATGAATTTTTCTTCGTTTCTGTTATAAAATTTTGCAAATTAGTAATTTTTCTTCATAAATTTTGGCCAAAATTTATACTGCTACCTATCTTTGGTAAAAAAAAAAAATAGTGTATATTATTTGGTCTTTGTGAAAGTTATAGAGTCTGCAAGCTATGGTGCCAATCACTGAAAATTGATCACACTTGATTTACTGACAGCCTATCTCATTTCCCGAGACCCTAACAAGCCAGCAAAGTACAAATACCCCCCAAATGACCCCTTTTTGGAAAGTAGACATTCCAAGGTATTTAGTAAGAGGCATGGTGAATTTTTTGAAGTTGTAATTTTTTCCCACAATTCTTTGCAAA
>BLSH010378936.1:95276-116616 GCA_018402905.1 Glandirana rugosa | reverse complement strand
ATCTTGTGCGGGTCCCTTGTATCAATTGGGAATCTCGCGGGGGACGTCCAATTGGGGAAGTGACGGTTACCGTAAATGTGTCATTAGTCACGTAAAAATATCGTGACTAGCGACATATTTACGGTTACCAGGGTTTTTTCACAGTTTTACCAGGCTGCACAGGTGACTTTATAGCGTCATGGCGATTTTTAGCGTCTAGCGGCGGTAATGATCATTTTTTTTCTTTATTTTTGGGGTTTTTACTTAAGAGTAGTAGGCATTTGCGCTGGTGAAAACGTGTTTGGTTAGTTATTTTTTGTAAAAATATAAAAAAAAAATCTAAACTTACAATCGTTTTTCATTCTTTAAACCCAAAAAAACGTTTTAACAGCGAGAAGAAAACAAATATCGCCGCTAGTCTTTACTGCGTCGCCACTAGTTTATGGTGGTTTTCTTTCGAGATAAACATTTCTTTTGGTGGTATTTGATCACCGCTGCGTCATTTCTGATCGCCGCTATAAACAAAAGAAGAGCGACAATTTTGCAAAAAAACCCAAATTTCTTACTTTTTGCTAACATTCAAATCTAAAAAAAAAATATAAAAATGTTTTTTATTGATTGGTTTGTGCAAAAGTGGTCGCGTTTACGGATGATGAGAATTCATTTTTGGGGTTTTTATTTCTTTTTTTTACTAGTAATGGCGGCGATCTGCGATTTTTAGCGGTACTGCGATATTTCAGTGGACACGTCGGACCATTTTGACACTTTTTTGGGACCATTGGCATTTATACAGCGATCAGTGCTATAAAAATGCACTGATTACTGTGTAAATGCCATTGGCAGTGAAGGGGTTAACCTGCAGGGGGCGCTCTAAGGGTTAACTATGTTCCCTGGGCGTGTTCTAACTGTGTGGGGACTGTCCTAGCTGGGGAAGGGAAGTGGTCACAGTCTCCATGTACAGGAAGGCTGTGATCACAGCCCTTCCCCCTTCACAGAACGGAGGTCCGTGTTTACTTACACGGACCTCTGTTCTTTCGCTCCAGGAGGGGCATCGCGGGTGGCCGGCAGAGATCGACTCCGCCGCACCCGCTCCCTGGCCCTCCCCGAACACAGTGAGCGCGCGGGCGCGCCTCCGGCGGCGCGCGCTCACTAGGCTCGATCCCGCGGCCGCCGTCATATGACGGCGATTTGCGCAGGAAAGCCAGCTTGTCGCCGTCAATTGCCGATCGACGGTCGGCAAGCGGTTAAAAAAAACCTGTTATCAGGAGGTTTGTTCGAATAAAATTTGAATTGTACTCTTAATAGTTGATAACATGAGAATTATGCTGACTGTTGTTAACATCAATTATTTAGGTAAATGAGAAAAATATCATTGGCATAATAATTTGGAACAGGGTGTATATTCAGCCTGAAGTGGAACTTTAGTCAGAAAATTAAGTCCTGCTAGATCGCTTCACGCCGGCCCCTTTTGCAGGTATAGCTATGTAAAACATTACAAATAAGTGCCTATACTGTTTAAAATCTAGTAATATACTGTCTCACTCAGCTCTGCACATGCTCAGTTGCTCTCTATTTTTAAACACTGTGCAAAAAAAGTAGAGGCTGGACTGCTGACAGCCTAAAGATTTACTGCTGTTCAGGGGCTTAGCAAAATAGCAGGTTCTAGCAAGAAGGAACAGTAACAACGCTGGAGGCAATTTACAGCACACACTAATTTTGGTAGCATAAATTATAAAAGTGATTGTAAAGGTTCGGCTTTTTTTTTTTAACCACTTCAGCCCCGGAAGGATTTCACACTTTAGGACCAGAGCAGTTTTTGCGATTCGGCACTGCACCGCTTTAACTGAAAATTGCGCTGTCGTGCGAAGTTGTACCCAAAAAAAATTTGCTTCCTTTTTCCCATAAATAGAGCTTTCTTTTGGGGGTATTTGATCCCCTTTTGCGTCATTTCTGATCGCCGCTATAAACAAAAGAAGAGCGTCAATTTTGCAAAAAAACCCAAATGTCTTACTTTTTGCTAGAATACAAATCCAAAAAAATATAAAAATGTTTTCTTTCATTGGTTTTGGCCGATTTATATTCTTCCTCATATTTTTGGTAAAAAAAAAAATCACAATTGGTGTTTTATTGATTGGTTTGCGCAAAAGTTGCCGCATTTATGGATGATGAGAATTAATTTATGGGGTTTTAATTTTTTTTTTTTTTTTTTACTAGTAATGGTGTCGATCTGCGATTTTTAGCGGTACTGTGATATTGCAGCAGACACGTCGGACCATTTTGACACTTTTTTGGGACCATTGGCATTTATACAGTGATCAGTGCTATAAAAATGCACCGATTACTGTGTAAATGCCATTGGCAGTGAAGGGGTTAACCTGGAGGGGGCGCTCTAAGGGTTAACTGTGAGTTCTAATTGTATGTGGGCTGAGCTGGCAGGGGGAGGGAAGTGATCACGGCTTCCATATACAGGAAGCCTGTGATCATAGCCCTTCCCCCTCTGTCAGAACGGAGATCCGTGTTTACATGCACAGATCTCCGTTCTTTCATTGCAGGGGGGCCATCGCGGGTAGCCAGTGGCAATAGAGTCCACCATACCCGCTCCCTGCCCCCCCCAGAACACAGTGAGCCCTCACACAGCGTTTTGCGATATCCAGCCACTTTGTCGCCGTCAGACACCGGTCGGTGGTCGGTAAGTGGTTAAAATAAAAAAGATGTCATACTTACCTCCTCTGTGCAAGGGTTTTGCACAGAGTGGCCCGATGCTCCTCTTCTGGGGTCTTCCGGCGTCACTCCTGGCTCCTCCCCGCATCGAGTGCCCGTCAGGGAAGCGCTTTCCCTGGGGTCACCCATGCGTGCGTGCCCCCGTGTCCTGCTGCTGCGGCCATTGACACAGACAGCAGGACCCGGCCCCGCCCCCAAGCTACCGCATCACTGGATTTGATTGACAGCAGAGGGAGCCAATGGCTGCGCTGCCATTGATCTATCCAACGAGGACCCGAGACACAGGTTGGAGGGAGTGTGCTCGTCCCTGGCATGGGAACGATTAGGCTCAGGTAAGTAAATGGGGGGGGGGGCTCTGGAGGCAGCTGCAACAGAAAAGGATTTTCACATTAATGCATACAATGCATTAATGTGAAAAACTGCGAGGGTGTGGAATGTATGTTCCTTGTTAGAGAACATTTTTTTATCAAGTTGTTATGGCAACTATTCCACTTTAAGCTATGAGCTCAGACTAGGGAATTCTGACTTGGGAACAGGCAGTAAAATTCTGAAGCTTTGAAGCTGAGAAAAAAAGACTGCAAAAGGTGTGTCCTTTTTCTGGCTAGAGAAAGGGTTTGACAGGCACTAGACCTAGCCCAGCAACGTTGCTGCACAAGCCAGCACAATTCCTTTATTATTTCTCTACCAAGGTTATTCCTGTGCTGTGATTCCTGTCACCAGAATGTCAACAGTCATGTGTTGTTCTTCAAGATGCTGGGAACATTGGCAACATTAGGAAGCGTAGCTACTACCAAAGAAGTACATGTCTTTCATCTGCTATAGGTCCAATTTATTACAAGGTAGTAAAGAGATTTAACTGTACGAAGCACACAAAATAGACAATTTTAGTTTCAGCCCAAACTACATCTACCCTGCTGATTGTATGCTGTAAAGTTATTGTCCAATAGGAATGGGCTGGCTGTTTAAGTCAAATGTAAGTCTGGTAAACTTAGAACATTATGGGGCGTGTGCGAGAACTTCGATCGCCCCTTAATGCATTCCAATGGTGGGGAAATGCCGCCCCCTGATTGGCCAAGGCATGCACATGACCTGGATGCTTTGGCCAATCACAGAGCGCTCTGCTGTGAGAGATATGATTGGCTAAAGGCAGGGTGCCTTTAGCTAATCCCTGCTCAGCAGCCTCAATCCACGCCCCACACTATATAAAGCTGCTTGTATAGCGGCTCTGTGTAGTGTGTTTAACATGGAGAGAAAGACTGTGAACTTAGCTGGTGAATGACATGCAGACAGGTCAGTGTAGAGATAGATTAGATAGATTAATAGATAGATCAATCTATATACAGTCAGCTAGTGCAGGCAGTGCAAGAATATATAAATGCCTTCCTAGTGTGTGTGTGTGTGTGTGTGTGTATGTGTGTGTGTATATATATATATATATATATATATATATATATATATATATATATATATATACACACACGAAGAAGCACGGTAGGAGACTTACTGCGAAACCTTGTAATATCCATGCGATCCTGCTCATATTCTTGCCTCTCCTGAGTTTAGAGGACCCCCTGTCTGGGCTGTAAATTCCCTTTGTGGTGCTACCCGTAGTGCTGGGTCTCAGTTCAGCAGTATAAATGACTGCCTGTGTACACCGGCCTCTAGAGAGCAGTTAAACACTGCTGGTATGGGCTGCGTGGTGGATTGGTGAAACAGCAGGCAGGCTGAGGCTTATAGTCCCACAGGGACTCTCAGGAGATTGCTGAGAGTGGCCACTTCCTGGTATGATAAGAATGCCCTCTCCCATGCTCTGGTTCCTGTGTCCCTGCTGTTATTACAGCACCTGTAGCTCCAGCTTGTCTCAAAAGCACTGCCTCTGTGGTGAGTGATGTGGGATCTCAAAATGGCTGTTACCTTGGGTTGCTGGATAGATCTCTGGCTGTCTAGTGTCCCCAGGTATCCTTGGTCCTCCTGCCTGCTTCTATAGCACTGTAGAGGGCGCAGAAAGATTTTCTATTTTTAACCAGTTAGCAACCGGCCCATAGACAAAAGACGTCTACAGGGTGGTTGCTTAACTCTGGGAGGAGGTCTATTGACGTCCTCCCAGAATCGCGCTTTCCGTGCGCCCCCTAGGGTGTGCACATGGGAACATTCGTGACTGCCGCGACCTTTCAACACGTGATCGCTCCGTCAAATGATGGAGCGATCACATGTAAACAAACCAGCGCTTCCGCCGGCTTTTCTCTCTCCTCTCCGCATCGATCGGTGCAGTGTGAGGGGAGGGGGGAGAGAGGATGTGGGCGCCCACAGTGCTGCTAAGTGACAATGGGGGACAGGCTGCACCCCCCACCATCCATCCACACCCACCCAGCCATCCTCACCCCATCCAGCCATCCTCACCCCACCCATCCACCACCCACCCAGCCATCCTCACTCCATCCATGCTCACCCACCCAGTCATCCTCACCCCATCCATGCTCAGCCACCCATGCATCCATCCATGCCCACCCAGTCATCCTCACCCCATCCATGCTCATCCATCCATGCTCAGCCACCCATTCATCCATGCTCACCCACCCAGCCATCCTCACCCCATCCATGCTCATCCATCCATGCTCAGCCATCCTCACCCAGCTGTGCTCACCCACCCAGCCGTGCTCAGTGTTCCCCATCTGTGCTCTTCCATCCCCATCCGTGCTCATCCATGCTCATTCGTGCTCAGTCATCCCGCCTGTGCTCATCCATCCCCATCCGTGCTCATCCATCCTCATTCATGCTCAGTCATCCCATCTGTGCTCATCCATCCCTATGCGTGCTCATCCATCTCTATCCGTGCTCATCCATCCCCATCCGTGCTCAGTCATCCCCATCCATGCTCATCCATCCCCATTCGTGCTCAGTCATCCCATCTGTGCTCATGCATTACCATCTGTGCTCATCAATCCCCATCCGTGCTCAGTCGTCCCCATCCGTGCTCATCCATCCCCATCCATGCTTAGTCATCCCTATCCGTGCTCAGTCATCCCCATCCGTGCTCATCTATCCCTATCCATGGCTCATTTGTGCCTCATTCATGCTCATCCATACCACATCAGTTCTCATCCGTGACACATCTGTTCCACTACAGTGCCCATCCATGCCACTACACTGCCCATCTGTGCTACTACACTGCCCAACTGTGCTACTACACTGCTCATCCGTGCCACTACAGTGCCCATCCGTGCCACTACAGTGCCCATCTGTGCCACTACACTGCCCATCCGTGCCACTACACTGCCCATCCATGCCACTACACTGCCTATCCGTGCCTATCCATGCCACCACAGTGCCTCACAATAGTGTTAAAGGTAGTCAAATTAGATTTGAAATGTATGCCCCTAGAACATCTGATGGTGCTCCCTGCATGTTGGGTCTCTATGTGGTCAGGCTGTGTAAAAGTGTCACATGTGTGGTATCGCCATACTTGGGAGGAGTAGCAGAATATTTTGTGGGGTGTCATTTTTGCTAGGTACATGCTGCGTGTTAGAAATATTGTATAAATGGACATCTTTGTGTAAAAAAAAAAAGTGTTTTGATTTTCTTTCCACATTTTCCAAAAACTTGTTGTTGACATGTTCAAAAGACTCATTATGCCTCCTAGAATATACGTTGGGGTGTTTACTTTCCAAAATGGGATCATTTTTTGGGCCTTTCCATTGTCCTGGTGCTCCAGGACCTTCAAAAGTGCAAGAGGTAGGCAAGAAATTATATGTGTAATTTATGCTCCTAGATCGCCTGATGGTGCTCCCTGCATGTTGGGCTTCTGTATGTGGCCAGGCTGTGTAAAAGTCTCACACAGGTAGTATTGCCATACTCAGGAGGAGTAGTAGAATGTGTTTTGAGGTGTAATTTGTGGTATGCATATGCTGGGTGTGAGAAATAACCTGTTAAGTTACATATGATAATTTTGTGAAAAAAAAAAGAAAAAAAAATTCATATTGCAAAGCATTGTGGGGAAAAAATACAACTTCAAAAAATGCACCATGCCTCTTACTAAATACCTTGGAATGTCTACTTTCCAAAAAGGGGTCATTTGGGGGGTATTTGTACTTTCCTGGCTTGTTAGGGTCTCAAGAAATGAGATAGGCCTTCAGTACATCAGGTGTGATCAATATTCAGTGATTGGCACCATAGCTTGTAGACTGTATAACTTACACAGGGACCAAATAATATACACTAATTTGTTTTGTTTTTTTACCAAAGATGTGTAGCAGTATAAATTTTGGCCAAAATTAATGAAGAAAAATTACTAATTTGCAAAATTTTATAACAGAAACTAAGAAAAATTCATTTTTTTACTAAATTTTCGGTCTTTTTTTAATTGTAGCGCAAAAAATAAAAAATCCAGCGGTAAATAAATACCGCCAAAGGAAAGCTCTATTTGTGTGGAAAAAAGGATGCAAATTTTATATGGATACAGTGTAGCATGACTGAGTAATTGTCATTCAAAATGTGAGAGCACTGAAAGCTGAAAATTGGTGGTCAAGTGGTTAAAGTGTTTTTTTTTGTTTGTGTTTTGATTTTGTTTTTATTTAATTTTTTGTTTTTTAAAAGAGTGCATTCTTCTTCTCTACACAGAGAGAAGACCCAGATGCGGGATAAATACCCGCAGGGAAGTACTAAAGAGCTGCATCACCCGCAAAGAAAGAAGCACTCAAATCGTGATAAGTCGGGTCAGAGGAGTAGTCGGTGGTGGGATAAAATCCCTGTGGAACACCACTCCAGATCACCCTCACTGGTGCCTCATTGCAGTGCCTTGAGCCGAGGCCAATTGCTGTCACAACACCAAAAAGTGTCCACTAAGCGCAAGCATGTGCATAAATAAAGGTGCAGATCCTCTTCATCTTCTGGAAGGACCTCAGCCCGGGAAGAGGAGAAGGCCTGCTGGGCATGCGGGGCAAATTCCCTACCGGGGAGGTGTGTATGCTTCTCTTGTTTAAAGGAAGTTGTGCGTAATAATGCAGCAGATGCACCCAAGGGGAAGTACTATATTAAGGCGGCAGTCAAAAAAGGCTTGACAACCGTATCTAAGAGATCTCGGCCTAGGCGGCACTCATCTGCTTCAGAATCAGAGCCAGGTGCTACATATTGCTACAGTTCAGATAAACATTCATAGGATTCTGAGTCAGATCTGGAACCAGACATTCAGGCATTCGATTTTTTTCCTTGATTCCTTCTTTGGGCCTGATTTGCACCCGTGCATTTTTGGTGCATTTTGCGGGTTTGCACTACAGTCTATTTAATGTTTCCTATGGAACACGTTCTGTGGTGCGGGTCTGTTGGATGCGGGGGACGCTGGGGATGCATGGGTGTGAATCGAGCCTTAGTGGAGTCAGTAAAGAGGCTATAAAATGGAAAACGGGAACCTCACCCCCTAGAAAACAGCGAAAATATTATCGGGACTTCAGAAGGTCACTCCCGTCCTTCCCATGAATTTTTTGAAATACAGGAAATAATGGAAGATGAATGGGCAAAGCCCAATAAAAGATTGAACGTCCACAATAGGGTCTCAAAGTTGTACCCTTTCCGCTCTAAGGATGCGGAGCTTCGGGATTCCATGCCTAAGGTGGATGCCTCATTACTAGCTTGGCACATCACTTTGCATCTAGATGACTCAGTTTCCTTCAAGATCCGATAGACTGAAGGATTGATACAGATCTCAAAAGAATGTACACGGTAGCAGGAGTGGCCTGCAGGCCGGCTATAGCACTCACCTCAGTGGCGGCAGCCTTAAAGGTGTGCATTGCGGAGTTAGAGGCCAGTTTTTCGGGTTAAATGATGGGAGACGAAGCCCCCCCCTTTGCAGTCCATTAAGATCATGGTGTATTTTCTAGCGGAAGTAGCCGTGGACCAGGTCAGAATGACGGTGAAATTGATGGCTCGTTCTGTGACGTCACGCAAAGCCCTATGGCTGAAGCATTGGTCAGCGGATAGTGCTTCCAAGCACGGCCTTTGCTCAGTTCCTTTCGATGGGAAATTTTTTGGCAAGACCTTGGTGTCAGAGGTTCAACGAGTTTCTGGAGGGAACTCGGGGCTTATTCTGCAGGAAAGGAGAAGATTCCCTCAGCCCTATCATCCTTCTGACTGATCTAAAGAAGGTTTCGGGGAAGCTTCCACGTACCGCCCGGGGCGACCGTTCTTTAGAAAGTGGAAGGGGCAGGGTCCAGCCTTTCCCAAAGAAACCAAAGCCAAGGTGAATGAGTCAGCGAAAGCTTCACCAAGCTCTTCTGAAGGTGTCCCCATCCAGACTTCCCAAGTGGGAGCAGAGGAAAGACTTCCCTAGTCTCATTCTGTGGAGACCCGGATTCCTACTTGTCCAGAGAAAAGGGCATTGTATATTAATGTATGTAAAGAATTTATTGGCATCTCAAGCAATTCTGCCAGTTCCGGAGCACGAGAAGGGAGAAGGATTCTATTCTCCTCTGTTCTTGGTAACAAAATCCTCAGGAGGATTCAGGCCAGTCCTGGACTTAAAAGCTCTGAATGCCTTCATGAAAGTCCCTCCATTCAGAATGGAGTCCTTGCAAACCATCATTGTCCATTGTGAAGAAGGGAGATTTGCTAGCATCAATAGACCTAGCGGATGCCTACCTACATGTGCCCATAAGTGGGCCTCTTGTCTTCCACGATCCAGGTAGTACCCTGGGCCAGATGACGGAAGGGGAGATTTCAATACAATTTTCTCCATCAATGGGATCGCCACTTGTTAACCCAGAAGATCTACCATCCAGTACCATTAAAATGGTCTCTGATGTGGTGGAAGATATCTCAGAATCTATACCGCGGGGGTGCCTCTCGAACCTCCAGTTTCAGTAGTGCTGACTACAGATGCCAGCCTAGTAGGCCGGGGAGCTCATTCCTTAGACCAACAAGTACAGGGCAAATGAGAGGCATCTCTATCTCAGCATTCAAACCTGTTAGAATTAGAGGCCGGTCGGCACGCTCTAGTAGCCTTCCAATCGATTTTGCAAAGGGAGCAGTCAAAGTCCTTTCCGACAACAAACCATGGTAGCCTATGTGGCCCGGCAAAGGGGCACCAGGAGCCTCCCACTGCTCAGAGTGGCATGCCAGATTTTCCTTGGGGCAGAGAAGAATGTGTGCTCCCTAACTGCAGCATACTTTCCGAGTCCACAAAACAAGCTGGCTGATCATCTGAATTGGAGATTCTTGGATCTGAATGAATGGGGCTTGAATCCCAGAAACCTGTTCAAAATCTTCAAGGTCTGGGGGACACCGGTCATAGATTGGGTGGCATTGGAGGAGTACTCTGCCAGGATCCATTCCATGGGACTTTCCCCTAGTCTATGTGTTTCCTCCTCTCTCGCTAATCCTCAGTTTTAATGAAGATTCAACAGAAGAAGGTAACAGTAATAGCGGTGTGGCCCTTCTGGCCCAGAAGACCATGGTTTTCACTAGCATGGAAAATGAAGATGTGTCAGCCAATTCCTCTGCCTCCTCACAAAGATTTTCTGCTGCAGAACAAGCAGTTTAACCCGAAGCTGGGGAAACTGAAGTTGATGGCATGGAGGTTGGAAGGAGATCTATAGAGCATTTAGTCTAAAGAAAATTACCAATAATACTTTATTATAGGATCTATAAAGCCTTTTGTCACATCTTAGCAGGAAAGAGCTGGGATCTGAGGTCACCCTCAGTCTCTAACATATTGGAATTTATCCAGGAAGATCTGGGCAAGGGTTTAGCGTATAGCTCCTTAAAAGTTCAAGTCTGCCCTGTTGCTTATGTTGAACAAAGATGGGCATTGGATCCTCTAGTGATGCGTTTCTTAAAGGCAGCAATAAAGATCAGGTCTCCAATAAATCTTTTTCTGAAGTGGGACCTGCCTTTAGTTCTGTAATCCTTATTAGCACCTCCATTTGGTCCGGTGTCATCATACTCTGTTTCATTTGTCTCTAAGGGCAATTATTTGATAGCAATTGCATTAGCCAGAAGGGTGTCTGAACTATGTGCTTTCCCAGCCAGAGAGCCTCAGACCGGTCCCAATATTTCTTCCAAAAGTAGCATCGGCTTTGCATATGAATTGGGAATCAGTCCTATCGGCTTTCCCGGATAGTAACTCAGAAGACGAATGGACTAGGCTGGATCTAGTGCAGACCTTCTCAATATACCTAGAGCGAACTAAGGATTTCCGGACACAAGATCAGCTCTTCATCGTTCCCGGTGGCTACAGGAAAGGCATGGATATGCCACCTAGAATGGCGTCTTCATGGATCATAATAACTATCCAGAATAAATAGAGAGTCGGGATATCCTCTGCCATTGGAGGTCAAATCACATTCTACGAGAGGCATGGCAGATTCCTGTGCATCATACGCTAAGGTGTCAGCAGAAGCAGTGTGCAGGGCAGCTAGCTGGAGTGCACCTAATACTTTCATTCAGCACTACAGAGTGAATGTAACTCTGACGGCATCGGAAGCATTTGGGTCTACTGTTCTATCGGCGGCTGTGGGCCATTAGAATAATTGATATTGGTTTATGATTCTAGTTATTTGTCTCTTTCCCTTGCCTTATGTGGTTGATTGCTTGCTACTTCCCATATTAGGCTAAAATGTGCTCTTTCAAGTGCGATTTTTTTTTTTTTTTTTTTCCCCACTTTTTTGAGCTAAAAAGTAACAGTAAAGTTAGCACAATTTTTTTGTATATTGTGAAAGAGGATGTTATAAATATAGATAAAAGTCCGCGCACACCAAAATATGTAAATTAAATGCCTAAAATGAGTAGTAAAAAATAATTATAAAAAGTCTGACACAGGCAGCCCGCAAAAAAAACAACTGATCAAAATTGTTCCAACAAGAATAAAAGGTATAATGCAGCGCCCACAACACATGTATTAATATCCAAGGGAAAATGTTCACTTAAAAAAAAAAGTAGTTCAGATATGAGAATAAATTCACACCACAGGGGATGAATCCCAATAAAATGAATCCAGATGTAAACCATCCTATCTGTAGGAAAACACACAGGCCAACAGGGTATTCTGATCAATCCAATAAGTAGTAATGGATGTGAGCTTACCAGAATCCCACAGACCATGCGCAGGTAAATCAATGGGAAGAGTCGTCTGCTATCAACCGGGTCCACTGAAGGGTATACAGGTCACAGATATCCAAGGAGAAGATGGTCTGAGGCTGGTGGATATCAACCGTTGATGGGAGCCCGAGGTGAAGGAGAGGCTAAGAAGATCTCTATCCTAGGCAAACGTCTCCAGCTTCTCCAAAACAGTATTCTCAGCCAATATTGATGTGTATCATGTTGTAATAAGTAGAAGAAAAAGCCGAAATAGTGTAATACTGTATGTTGAAGATTTATTCAAACAAAATGAATCATACTCACAAGGTATAAGATTTAAAAAGAGCTCTCAATCAAATCGTGACAGGGGGGGTACGGAAACCCGACGCGTTTCGGCTCCAATAGCCGAAACGCGTCGGGTTTCCGTACCCCCCCTGTCACGATTTGATTGAGAGCTCTTTTTAAATCTTATACCTTGTGAGTATGATTCATTTTGTTTGAATAAATCTTCAACATACAGTATTACACTATTTCGGCTTTTTCTTCTACTTATTACAACATGATACACATCAATATTGGCTGAGAATACTGTTTTGGAGAAGCTGGAGACGTTTGCCTAGGATAGAGATCTTCTTAGCCTCTCCTTCACCTCGGGCTCCCATCAACGGTTGATATCCACCAGCCTCAGACCATCTTCTCCTTGGATATCTGTGACCTGTATACCCTTCAGTGGACCCGGTTGATAGCAGACGACTCTTCCCATTGATTTACCTGCGCATGGCCTGTGGGATTCTGGTAAGCTCACATCCATTACTACTTATTGGATTGATCAGAATACCCTGTTGGCCTGTGTGTTTTCCTACAGATAGGATTGTTTACATCTGGATTCATTTTATTGGGATTCATCCCCTGTGGTGTGAATTTATTCTCATATCTGAACTACTTTTTTTTTTAAGTGAACATTTTCCCTTGGATATTAATACATGTGTTGTGGGCGCTGCATTATATCTTTTATTCAAAGAGGATGTTATGCCAAGTAAATAGATACTATACATGTTACGGTTGAAAATTGCACATGCTCGCTGAATGGCGACAAACTACGGTACTTAACAAATGTTAAAGATTTTAGAGATTTTGAACGGTTACCAGGTTAGAGGTGCAGAGGAGGTCTTTTGCTAGAATTATTGCTCACACTCTGGCGATCACGGCAATACACCGCATGTGTGGTTTGAACACCATTTTCATATGCGGACGCCACTTACGTATATATTTTCTTTGCTACAAGAGCTCGCGGGGATGGTGGCGCTTTAAAAAAAAATATTTTTTTTTTTATATATTTTTTTATTTTTTAACACTATTCCTTTTAAAAAAAAAAATCTGATCACTTTTATGGCTATCACAAGGAATGTAAACCTCTTTTGTGATAGTAATATGTGGGGACAGGTACTCTTTATGGAGGGATGGGCAGTCTAAAAGACCCCCATCCCTCCTTTACACTTCACAGTATTCAAATCACCAAAAACGGTGATTCTGAATACTGTAATTTTTAAAAAACCGGCGCCGTTAGCCGCCGAGTAAACCGGAAGTGATGTTGTAACGCTGCTTCTGGAAATGTATGAAGGTGTCACAATCTAAGCCGATCCCGGCTTCCACAGGGACTCCACACAGCTGGCAGACGTGCCAGATCGGAGCTCCGATCTGCTGGTGGGATGGGAGGCCAGAGAAAAGCTCCCGCTGCCTGGGATAACGACCGAGCGGCTCCTGAGCTGGATCAGCTGTTATCACCAGATAGCTGGCCGCCTGCTCTAAAAAACGATACCGGGGTATAGCCTGTGGCTGCTGACTATACCCCAATACTTCCACTTAAAGCAGCCACCATTTATAAACAGCGATTTGCGTTAAGTGGTTAAACAAATTTACAACAGCAGGGCCCGTTCCTGCACCCAACAAGAGTAACTGCAAGGGGTTACAGTGTTCTGGCACTGCCAACAACCAAGGCCCAATTTTTTCAGCACCTGTTTGACTGGGGCATGACCTCACAATTTTTAAACTAATTTACAACAGTGGAGCCCGCACCAAAATTAAAAACAAAAATTGCGTAGGGGTCCCCCAAAGTCCATACCAGGCCCTTCAGGTCTGGTATGGATTTTAAGGGGAACCCGCACCAAAATTTAAAAAAACCTTAGTTAGACTTACCGTTGACAGTATTTCTATAAGCCTTTCAGGACAGCACAATGGAGAGAGCGTAGCTCCACCTCATCACAGGAAACACTGCCGTGTCACGGCCCTTTAACCGCTTGCCGACCGCTGGTCGGCAATTGAAGGCGACAAGGTGGCTCTTTCGCGCAAAACGGCGTCATACGACGGCGGCTGCGGGATCGAGCTTAGTGAGCGCGCTCACTTTGTTTGCGGAGGCTGTGACCACTTCCCTTCCCCAGCTAGGGCAGTGCCCCCACAGTAAGAACACGCCCAGGGAACACAGTTAACCCTTAGAGCGACACCTGCAGGTTAACCCCTTCACTGCCAATGGCATTTACACAGTAATCAGTGCATTTTTATAGCACTGATCGCTGTATAAATGCCAATGGTCCCAAAAAAGTGTCACAATGTTCCGACATGTCCGCTGAAATATTGCAGTGCCGCTAAAAATCGCAGATCGCACTTCCGGTTCCGGCGCCCGCATGGAGAGGAGCTAGAAGGGAAGAGCTCCCGCCGCGCTCCTCCGAAAACCCGCTTCCAAGCCAGCCACCACCGAGGTGCTCCCCCCTACACCCCTCCTAGATCGGGGAACAGCAGGCGCCGACGGATGGACCGCTTTGTGGAGCGGCAAACGGCTCGCCCGCCGCCGATCCCTTCACAGACAGAGGGAGACGGCTCTCATGCTGCAGCCAACATGGCGGCCGCAGCGCTGACACAGGCCGCATCAGCGGCTTCTCCGCCAAACCCTGCCCATCAACTCGCCCTCCCAGGGCCCCCACCTGAATCTCCACCGGACCCAGCATCCCCTGCAGGGATTGCACAGGCCGTGATCGCCCTCCTTACTCCCATGGTGACAGAGGCCATAGAGAAAGCAGTCCATAGGGGGCTGGAACAGCTTCACAAAGAAATCCAGCATCACTCCGCGAGACTAGACCATGCTGAGGAACGGATAAGCACAATGGAGGACGACACCGCAATCCTGTCCGCAACTATAGCCAGGCTCTCCACACAGCACAGGGATCTCCAGGAAAAGCTAGATGACCTGGAAAACAGGTCCAGAAGGAACAATTTACGCATAATAGGGCTACCTGAATCATACAATCATTCCGCCCTGTTCTCCATCTGCTCCACCACCATCCCGCAGCTCCTGGGCCTCAAAGTCCCCTGCGTAGTGGAAAGAGCCCATAGGATTGGGCAGCCGTCAGACCAGCGCTCCAGACCCAGGCCAGTCATTGCCCGGTTCCTAAACTACAATGACAAACAAGCCATACTTCAGGCCTTCCGCAAAAATCGATCCCTGTCTGTGGATGACAACCCCCTGATGATTTTTGCAGACTACTCCCAGGAGGTAATGCGCAAACGCAAAGACTTCTCTCCCATCTGCTCGCAACTATACAAACACCACATCAAGTTCAGCTTGGCCTACCCGGCCATCCTACACATCCAAACGGACACGGGGGAACGAGTGTCTTTCTCCACACCACAAGACGCGGAAAACTACCTAGCCAACACCCGCCCTTCAGATATGGAACAGGAATCCCAACATGACCCTCCAGCTACCTCTCCCTCGCCTAAGAAGTCTGCCTTGGCCTCACACAGTCAATCCAGCCCACAGAAACCCCCCTACAAGAGGGTTCGCTTTGGACAATTGGAAGCTCATAACCCGTCAAGATGAGGTCGGAGAAGCTGCCCCCTACATCGGAGCCTCAACCGCTACCTCCTTGGACACCTCATGCACCCCCCACCAAAGATACGATCTCATGCCAGCCAACCCTTTACGTCACAGAAACTGTCCTAAACACCGCCGCCTCACTATGTGGTTTGCTATTTACTGGTTTATTTGTTTACCTGATGTTTAAATTCTAGTTAGTCAGAGGTTTACGGTTCAAGTAACAAGAGCAGTTTGCCCAGGCCATTTATGGCCTAGGCCTCTTCCCTCTCCCTCTTAAGCTGCAATTTTTCTCCCTGCACTTCCCTACGCTCCCCTCCCCTCTCTCCCCTTCCTCTCTCCCCATCCCTCTTCCCCCTCTTTTTTCCCCCCCACCCGCTCCCTCCCTCCCCACCCTCCCTTCTCCTGCTACCCTTCCCCCCTCCTTCTCCACTCAACGTTTACCCCCCTCCCTCCTCGGTGCCGCCCTGCCACCCCTGCCAGAAGGAGGACACTTACTGGCGGGTGCACTGTGGACAGGAACTCCATGGGGAAAAAAGTGAGGTCTAGAAATGGTTTTTGGGGAACCAATTCCCCCCCTATATGTTTTAGGTTACAGATATGCGGGTATTACTTGATAGCTCACATCATTGTGCCTTTTTTTGATATATTTCTACAGAAGGCGGAAGCCTCCATGCCGAGAAGGGGCATGACCAACAGGACCCCCCCCACAGGCGTGATCTCTACTACCCACACCATGTATCAGCTATGGCGCCACCTGAGTCCGGGAATCACCTAAAGGTAATCTCGTGGAATGTCAAGGGGCTACGCTCCCCGCACAAACGTATGCAAATCCTGCGCCACCTTAAACAACTACACACAGACATAGCCCTGCTACAGGAGACACACCTGGGCCCAGATGACGCCTCCAGACTCCGTAAACTATGGGTGGGATCGGTACACTGCTCCCCTGCTGTGGGACGTAGGGCCGGAGTTGCCATTCTCATCAGCAAAAACCTCAAACACAAATTACACTCAGTCGAGGCTGACACCCTGGGCCGCAGATTGACAGTCCATCTTTCCATAGCCGACAGGGACATCGCAATCTCAAATGTTTATGCTGTCAATTCCCCAGGCCAACCATTCTTCCAGGAGCTCACCTCCTGGGCCCTCTCAATCCCTGAAACCCTCCATCTCCTGGGGGGAGACTTCAATTCACTGATGCACCCTGTCGAAGACCGTTCCCCGCCCACTGCCAAACCCTCCCCTGCACACACCCCACTTGCACAGACAATGAGGTCCCTCCACCTCACTGACACCTGGCGGCTCTCCCACCCCACTGATAAAGACTTCACCTTTTATTTCTCCCCCCATGACTCTTGGTCACGTATCGACTATCTTTTTGCCTCTCCGAGCCTCATCCCCTTGATCTCCTCCTCCTCCATTGAAAACATGGCGATATCGGATCACTCACCGATAGCCATCCAATTGTCTGGCCTTGTCGCCCCCACTGGCCCCAAAATATGGCGATTCCCCTCGTTCCTGGCTAGGAACGAAGATCTAAAAACTACTCTGGGTGCTGCCTGGGCGGAATACTGCGAAACAAACAAGGAACACCTTTCCACCCCCAATTTATTCTGGGAGGCGGGCAAAGCCTTCCTAAGAGGGCGTATAATCTCTTATGCGGCTCAATATAAAAAAAGAACTTCCCGCAACTTCCAATTAGCCAGTGATTCCCTCCGGGCAGCACATAGAGACCTGACCTTGTCCCGTAACCCTACTACACTGTCAGCGTGGCTTAAAGCCAAACAACAATTCGATCTCTGGTCACAACATCAGGAATCTATCCACCAAGCACACTCAGCCCTTTTTTTTCACCGAAACGGCAACAAAGCGGGCAAATTATTAGCCAGGCTCTGCTCAGGGAGACATCCTCCGACATACATAGGAGCACTGAGATGCCCTGACGGCGCAATCACAAACTCCCCTTCCATAATTAATACCCTCCTCACCGATTACTATACCGCCCTTTATGCCAAAGACCCCATCGACTCGGTAGCAGCCACTGCTTTTCTGAACAAGGCCAACCTCCCCATGCTCACCGCGGAGCAATTGAACCTCCTCAACACCCCCATAACAACTCAAGACATTCGCTCTACCATCCACAAACTCGGACCTGGAAAGGCTCCCGGTCCAGATGGCCTGTCATCGGAGTTCTACAAGTTAACCGCAGATTTCATTACAGACTCCTTGGAGACTGTCTACAGCTCCATCTGGACGGATGGACCTTTTCCCCCCACTGCTTCCCAAGCCCACATCAAATTAATAGGCAAAAAAGGGAAAGACCCTCTATCACCATCCTCATACAGGCCCATTTCTCTTATCAACGTGGATATCAAAATCCTATCCAAAATTAACGCGGATCGCCTTGCCCACATTCTCCCCTCCATTATCAGCCCAGCCCAATCGGGCTTCATACAGGGTCGTACTGCTACTCTTAACATTTGCAAGGTCCTTCATGCCCTTGAGCATGCTAAGAGGCACTCCGACCAAGACTTAGCCATCATTTCATTAGATGCCGAAAAGGTTTTCGATAATATAAGTTTCACCTGGCTCTACATGGCTATGGAGGCGTTTGGTATTGCGGGCCCCTTCCTAAACTATATCCACAAAATGTATGCATCCCCCTCGGCTCGCCTAATTACACCTAACTTCATGTCCCCAGAGATCCCTCTTTCCAAGGGCACTCGCCAAGGCTGCCCCCTTTCCCCTCTCCTTTTTAATCTAGCCCTGGAGCCCCTATCTAGAATAATTAATTCCAACGAGGGAATCAGTGGAATGTCAGCTGGCAACCTTACTCTTAGATCAGCACTCTTTGCTGACGACATTCTTCTTTTCTCATCAAACCCCTCTCGTGATATTTCCTACACCCAAGAATTATTCGAAACCTTCAGAACATGCTCAGGTCTAAAAATAAACTTTGAAAAAAGTGAGATCCTTCCCCTGAACCCTCGGGTCTCTGGACCTTGGACAGCAACATCCCGTTTCCTGATAGCTAAAAAGCACATCACGTATCTGGGACTGGCCATTGGAAGGGAACCCTCATCACTATACTCATTAAACTACCCCCCCCGATAAACAAGATCACACAAGAGCTAGGGAACTGGGCTTCCCTCCCCCTCTCTCTATTCGGCAGATGTCATCTCTTCAAGATGGTCTCATTTGCGAGGCTCCTATACCCTCTACAGACCTTACCATTACTCCTTAAACATAAAGACGTACATAAAATCCACTCTGCCTTGCTCTCGTTCATCTGGCAAGGCAAAAAGCCTAGAGTGGCCTTATGAAAACTTTGCCTGCCGAAGGAGGAGGGGGGGCCAGGCCTGCCCAACATCAGGATTTACAACCTTTCATGCCTCCTAAGGCAAGTGTTCGATTGGTTCACTGAAAACTCCAGGTACTCAAATTTCGACCTTGAAAGTGCATTGGCAGCCCCTTACTCCCTCCGAGCGCTGGCCCACGCAAAACTCCCAACACTCCCCTTGCGCCTTAGATCAAACTCCCTCTTCCGAGACACGATTGTCGCTTGGAGAGAGGTGAGAAAACTCCTAGATCTGCCATCTAAAGTATCCCGCTTTCTCCCAATAGCCGGCAACCCCATGTTCCCACCTTCCTTCACAAGCGCCCCATTCTCTGTTTGGTCCTCACAGGGCCTAAAACTGATCAGTCAAACCTGTACCTCAGAAGGAGGGTCGGTCAGATCCTTCCCTGAGCTGATCAGATCCTACTCCATACCCAAATCACATCTCTTCCCTTATCTTCAGCTGAAACACTATCTCAAGACCGAGATCATCCCTACCCCCAAACCCTTCCAACTCTCATTCATTGACTCTCTCGCCACTGGAGGACACTATTCTATCTCCCAAATCTACTCCCATCTTTCGCGCCACCAGGCCTCCAAATGCTCCTTACAACCACTTCAATCTTGGGCCAAGACCCTTGAAGACCCCGAAGCACCGGCCAAAATCCTGCAGGGATATAGAAAGATACGTGCTTTAACTGTCTCTGAAAAGTGGAGGGAAACTCAATTCAAAATCACACACAGGGCGTACTTCCCCCTTCTTTTTCAGACCGGGGAACCCCTCCGCCCCAACGTGCCCATGGTGCTCTGCTCCCAAACCCACATTATTGCATAGGTTCTGGAACTGCCCTAAAATAGCGACTTTTTGGGATCACGTCCTGCTCTACATTAATAAAATTCAAAAATGCCCTACCCCTAAGGACCTAATGCTATGCCTATTCAGTCACCAGGCACCACCTCCCACGGACACTCCCCCTCCAGGGTCTTCAGTTCCTCATTGGACTCACTTGTGTCTCCTGGCAGCCCGCAGAACCATCACTCAGGCGTGGATCAACGCAGACCCGCCCGTGCTGTCACAAGTCAAAGCTGCTATCGATCACCTATTTCGCATAGAATGGCTAGACGTCATTTCCCAGAATTGTAAATCCGCAAAACGCTTTTTCTCCAGATGGAGGAAATACCTAGAATACTCCTTCTCACCAGAGGAAATCCAACGATATATGGAACCCTTTCACTTATCCGAATGGTATTTGAAAGCAGATCTCTCAAACACATTAGGGAAACTCAAAATCCAAAAATCCTCCTCATGACAGGTGCGGGGACCCCCCTTGACATTCCACGAACCCCGACCGATATCTCCACTCAGGGGATATACCGATTACCTTTTATCCTGCCCAATAACTTCCTGATCACGCTATCGAAATCTATAAGTTGAAACTTTCCTCACAAGCTGTTCAGGATATACCTTGGAAGTAAGAGATCACGCCAAGCCTCCCACCCCACCCTGGCCCCTTTCTCAAACAGGCCTATCCTAGGCCCTCTAGGCTATGTTTGATCCTAGGATACCAGCTATCTATGTTATATGTTACTTTTACCATGTACCAGCACCCCTATGACTTGGTTCATCTTACCTTTCATTGTTCTTGGTCAAGTACTGCACTTACAAACCTTTTGCCTTACAGATGTACGAACTCTGTTTATACTTCTTGCCTTGCTTGCCAAGGCCCCGACTGTATTACCATTCAACAATGTTGTCTACTGCCTCTTTGATATATTGTAACCTTGTAAGTCTTATATAAAGTGAAATCCCAATAAATATATTTATAAAAAAAAAAAAAAAAATCGCAGATCGCCGCCATTACTAGTAAAAAAAAAAAAAAAACCCCAAAAATGAATTCTCATCATCCATAAACGCGACCACTTTTGCGCAAACCAATCAATAAACGCCGATTGCAATTTTTTTTAATCACAAATATGAGGAAGAATATAAATCGGCCAAACCCGATGAAAAAAAATGTTTTTTTAGATTTTTTTTTTGGATTTGTGTTTTAGCAAAAAGTAAGAAATTTGGGGTTTTTTTGCAAAATTGTCGCTCTTCTTTTGTTTATAGCGGCGATCAAAAATGAAGCAGCGGTGATCAAATACCACCAAAAGACAGCTCTAAATGTGGAAAAAAAAGGACGCATATTTTGTTTGGGTACAACGCCGCACGACCACGCAATTGTCAGATAAAGCGACCCAGCGCCGAATCGCAAAAAGGGCTCCGGTCCTAAAGCTGGAAATCCTTCCGGGGCTGAAGTGGTTAAAAGCGTCAGCTTCCACCATACCGTCAGTCAAACGTCGCCGATCCTCCGACATGCTGGAAG
>BLSH010378936.1:74647-85314 GCA_018402905.1 Glandirana rugosa | reverse complement strand
GCAGGCCCCCGCCCTGAAGGCCGCCCCCTCACCGCCGTTCACCAAGGTCGGCGGCCGTTGCGTCCCCTCTTCTCCGCCTGGAAGACTGTTCCCGAAGGAAGGCGGGGAGTGTCGTCCCTTCGTCCTCCCTCACATAAATTCCTACCGTCACATACGTGGCACCTCGATGCTACCTCCACGTCTGGTGCCTCCGCCACCTACGTCCGCGGTCTCTGGGAGCAGTCTGGGTCCATTCTCCCCACGTCACCGTAGGAAAAAAGAAACGAGTGACCCACAAAGAAAACAAACAAAATGAAAAGGACGTAACCTGGAGAGTCAGCTGCAGGCTTCCATAGGAAGGTAAGTAAAACAAACAAAAGAAACACCCAGTGAGCAAAGAAAAAAGGATGCCACTGCACCCCTCTTACCTGGGTCTGACGAGGGTCTCTGGCGCCTGCATCCACCGCCTCCGTGGTCTGCACCTCCATCGTAGCTCCACGGTGCATACACTGCCATCCTTAAATACACTCCCTCCTGCTTCCCTGCTGTGAGGGGCGGAAGGAAGCCCTTGTCAGAAGGTCCGCCTCTTCTCCCCTGCGTTGCCGGCGGCTGGAACCACTTGCCGCCACTCCCCCGCCGGAAGTCCCGCCCCCGGACGCGACGTCACCCGCCGGCCGGGATCCGGAATGCCGCCGAGGCATGTATCACACACCGCCCGCGGCCTCCGAACACTCGGGGCGGGAACGACCGACCAGACCATCGTTCCTGTGAACCGGAGAGGAGGGAGACACCGGAGCTGTCCTCCACCCGTGCAGGGAGGCTGCTGGACTGGCCAAAAGCTATCTTCAGAAGGTAACCAACACTCCCTCAACCCACAGGCACTGAGAGAGCGCAGCTCCCCTTGGTCCCCCAAGCAGTGCTTCCACCATGTCGGAGGAAACACTAAGACTGACGGCATGGTGGAAGCTGATGCTTTTAAAGGGGCGTGACACGGCAGTGTTTCCTGTGATGAGGTAGAGCTACGCTCTCTCCATTGTGCTGTCCTGAAAGGCGAAGGAGAAAAAATTACGTGGGGTTCACCTTCAGGTCTGGTATGATTTTAAGGGGAACCCGGTGCCAAAATAAAAAAAAAACGATGTGGGGGCCCATCCAAAATCCAAACCAGGTCCTTCAGGAACATGTGCCAGAGAATGGAATGAGGTGAATATTGACTGACTTTTTGAATTTATTTTCTGTTGTGGCCGTTTGGCAGCTCCGAAATGCCTTAACACCTGTTAAACAAATTGATCTATCAGTACCAATACCCTTCCCCTTTCCCCTTTTTTTGCATTTCCCTTTGAACCACACACCTGCTACGGAAATGTTTGTTGTTTTTTCTGAACTTTGTTTGACAGAATACTACTGGTAGTTATTACCTCTTCCTTCTGTGCTTCCTCTCCTGGTGTATAAACACTGCAAGATAGCCTATGTAAGTGCTCTCTTTGGTGTTTTGTGTATATTACTAGTTTGAGGCATGTTGGTCCACATTCATTTGAATTTTTTGTTATCATAGAGCGGGCTCCTTTATGCCTCCTGTGACAGCCTTCAGTCTGTGTGCCACCTGTCTGGTCACACTTAGCTCTGCATGCTTGCTGGAATCTTTTTTTAAAGTGCTATTAGTACAATTACAATATACCTAATGGTAAGTGCTGAGACTCATACCACCCTGCATGTGCATTTGTGATATGTATGCTTTGATGGAAACAATGTAAAATACCATGTTGTATGTTTTCTATAAATATGAATAATTTCTTGTATGATGTTAGTATTTATAAACGCTGTTCATCTCTCTATATGAAGGCTCCGTTACCCCTGTGTACAGCGTCCATTGAGAAAGCCTTGTATGTTTAGGCGAAACATGTCGGGATTACCATCATGCTGTATATACACAGAGGATAAGTGACTGAGTGTCTAAAAGTGACATTGTATCAACCATTGCACTTTTTTTTAAAAATGTATCAATAAAAAATGCTTGTTGAATTGCATTCATGTTTCTGATTGAGTATGCACCTTAAAAGTCCCCACTACCTTTTCATTGATTTCTAAACTGTTATATGGGATGCTGTGCAACTGGAATTAATACTATGCTCTGAGGTGTACTCGCATACATGTTATCTTGTATGTTTTTTATTATCTTTTGCAGTTAAAACCTTGCAAACCAGATGGAAAAGCCTAAGGGACTGCTTCAACTGCTACCTTAGGAAGCTGAGGAAGGTGATGAGTGGATCGGGAGCAACACAAGTGGCACCATATACCCATGCAGGGGACTTGGATTTTTTTAAAACTGTTCATGGAAATGAGAAAGTAAGCTAGCATCTGTCACATTTTAATTTTGTCACTTTGGAACTGCATAAGAATGCTGTAGCTAAATGCTGTGCCTTCGCTGAGGAGGAGCAGTTAGAGGAGACTGTTGGCCAAGAACAACAACATGAAATGGCTTGCAACATATCTGTTTGGACTGCAACCCCTGAGGAGGAAGCTGGGCCAAGTCAGGCTGTCATATATCAGCCACACAGACCCGCAAGGAGAAGGGGTAGCAAAAGCATTGAAAAGTTCATAGAAGTAGTCAGCAAACTGCTTGAAAAATTAGAGGAACATCAGATTGAGGATGATGCATTTGGAATGCTCCTGGTGTGCATGTTGAAAAAGATCCAACCAGAGAACAAAACACCACATGAGGATAGAAGTGTTTGGTCCACCACCACCATCTGGACCCTTTTATTCCCATCCAACCCCTACACCACCATAAACACACCCTTACCCCCACCTAGGTACAGCCCTTGCTCTGATGAGTATGGAAATGTCCAGATTCCATCACGTCCCCAATGCCATATTTTCCTCCTCCCCCACTGCCCTGCACACTTGGCACACCAATGAGTCAATAGGTTTTTCCGCCAAGTCCTAGTAACCACACACTATTCTAACCCCAAAAAACACAGTCCCCTAGGCCTTCCACCAGCACATATTACCAAGGGTGCAATAGAAGATAATGTTGGTGTGAATGCCGCAAAGCACATAGAAAATAGGTATGTCATTCATAGGTTTCCTCAAGGTGATTATTAATCTCTCTATGAGTGAAACGCTCCTTTGGAAGGGCATGTTCTGTCACTGTAGATGTCTGGAGAGTAAACGCAGCAATTTGTAAAAAAAAAAAAAAAAAAAAGGCCATTAGCTAAATTTAAACTTGCAAAATCAAGTCCACTGCACAATTACAAGCGGAGTAATTGAGTTGTGATGATACACTGGTAGAGCTAATAATTTTCGTAAAATTTGTATATTTGCATTTGGTGTTTGTTTGGTGGTTGCAGGTTTTCTTTTGCTAACCTGGTCACCATGCACATGCAGATTTGGAAATAAATTCTTGCATGTGCATGATGACATCAAGCATATGTACCTTGTTTTGGACATGCATGTGTAATGGATCCAGTACCTATGTCTTTTCTTCATCCTCCTCATCTGCTCCTCCTGTTCTTCCTCCAATAACACTGCCACACCAGCTGTAATGACAGCTGACATTACATAGGGCAGAGAGAACATAATTGCTGACCACCACACAACACTGAGAAACAAAAGAAGTAAAAAAGAAAAAGGAAATCACTTCAGCAGGAAAATTAATTGTGTCACAATAGGTATGGTTATCATTGGCCAAAGCCAAAGTTGCATTGCATGAAAGCAGCATCAAGTCGCTAGCAAGTTGCATCACAAAGTCACACTAAAAGTTGAGGGACTTTGGGGACGCAGCAGTGTGAACTGAGCCTTGCTGAAAGGTCCACTCTAATGTATTTTCTATAAAAAGAAGAATTCCAGGCAGCAGCATGTTATACATAGTTACATTTGTACAGCTTGGACCAATGTAACTATATACAGTATATACCATACCTGACTGATGCTTCTAGAAGCTAGAAATCACTGAAGTGGAGAACACTACTTCAGTGATATCCACTTGCTTGTGTGTCCTGTGCTGAGCGGCCAGCCTGATGCATTGTAAATACAGGAGGTTGGTCACTCAGCACAGGAGCCATTCAGAGAATTCTTTGCATTTTCTGAATGAATGCAAAGTGTTCTCTGATTGGGCAAGGTCGAAAAGTGGGGTGGTGAAGTGGTGGTGAAGTAACTAAGGCTCTAAATTTTCCATATTCTACTAATATATAAATAATTATGGGATTTATCCAGTTTATACACTGTCACCAGGCTTCTAACACAGTCAGGTCAGTATGGAAATGCCCAGATTACATTTCTATTGAAATGATTAGAATTGGTCCTTGAAGGAAATTATTTTCTTTTCAAAGAATGTAATTTTCTTCAACTGAGAGGAGAAGTGATGGGTTCTAATGTTGCACCTTCATATGCAAACACTTTTATGGACATCATTTAAAATGTGTTCATTTATACAAATAAATTGTTTCTGGACCACTGTAGCAGGTGGTCCAGATTTATTGATAATGTATTTGCTATATAGATAGGCGACTGTGAATCACTGCTACAATTTCACGATTATCTTAATTATCTTGTGCTGGGTCTGCAATTTCATATTACTTATTGTACCACACGTGTTGTTTTTAGATACCATGTTGAGCATACAGGGACTGCAAATTATGAGTGATCTCTACATGAAAGATCCAGACCATAATCAATTATTGCACCATACTAGATTTCACCCCCCAGGTGTTTTTCGATCTATTCCTAAGAGCCAACTGACCCACATAACAAGGATTGTAAATAATGCAAAGATGTGTCGACAGCAACTTAATGAGTTGGAAGAGAGACTCACACAGAGAGGTTACCCTTTAGAGGAGATGCATAAGGAATGGAAGATGATTTCTGTTTCTTTTAATCAAAAAACTGCTAAATAGAGTAGAATTACATTTGTGTCATAGTTCCATCTGTTTTTCTTTTCGGGTATTCAATATTAGCAGGAAACACTGGTCAATTCTTGGGGAAAATGATCCTAGTATCCCTGAATTCAATGTACCTCCATTCCCGTCTTTTAGAGGAGGTAGAACTTTACATGATAGACTTGTGAGGACTGATCAATACTTTTTCTCCACCCCCAGCTGTAATCTTTTTGGGACTCCGTAATAATGGTTCCATTCAGTGTTTGAATTGCATTCAATGTAATTCTATGATTAAGGGTAAATTCTTGTCCCACCCACATAGAGGTTATAGGATTGATATTAAAGGATATTACACCTGTCAGTCCTCTTACATTATCTTTGTGATTAAATGTCCTTGTGAGCTGGGTGAGAAAACTGAGAAGGTTAAAGCGGAGTTCCACCCAGAATTTTTTTTTTACATCATTCAAGTCCTTTGCCTATATAGACTTACCTTTGAAGGAATAAAAATATTATGCGCACCCTAATTCGCTTGTTGCTTGGTGGTCTCTGTAATTTGCCCCTTTTAGGTCCGAGGCTCTTCTCACTTCCTGCTTTGCCCGGCCTCCTGGGAGATGTGACTCATCATTTCCCAGGAGTCTTCCCTGTACAGTGAAATTGTGCTATTTCCAGACATGAAATTACGCAATTTAAGGCAGACCAAGATCGAGGAGTGCATGATGGTTACCCACCATGCACTTCTTTCAGGAAGAAATGCCAGGAGACTACGGATGGGCTTCAGATGCCCTCACCTAAAATGGAATAGTCCAGCAGTGAGAGAAACAAAATCATGAGTAAAAAATACATGTAATTACTAGGCGGTTTGAATGTAAGGAAACCTCTATTTAGTATTAAAAGAGTGGATAAAAAAAAAAATAAAAAAAAATTCTGGGTGGAACTCCGCTTTAAGGATCACATCGCCCGTCATAAGTATTCTATAAGAGATAAACTTACATAGTTGCCATTAGCTAGGCATTTTGTTGAGAAGGGCCATGGAATCTCACAGCTGAAGTATATGGTCATAGACCGTGTTATTCGTAACAGGAGAGGGGGTAATCGTGAACTGACATTAAGAAGGATAGAAGTACGGTGGATACACTTTTTAGATACAATGTATCCCAAAGGATTAAACTCAGAAATTGATTTATATCTTTTTGTGTGAGATAAGGTCTTTGTTTGCCATTTATTATAAACCTTTGTGAGGTAATGAGGAGTTGGACTGGAACAAGTGTTTTTATTTAGAATAACTGTATATATTTGCTATGATTGCCTTTTTATATGAAAAAAAAAGAATCTATTACAGGTGAGCATCAGGGATATATAGTAGAGAGATTTGGGAAGGTGTATCCAGTCTTTTTGCCATTTCAATGTGCTACTGTGATTGAAGAGATAATTTACGGATGTGATTTTGGATTATTATTTGATTGATGCAACTGATTCCAATTACGTGGTTGCTATAAATAATGAGATGTACAGCATCTCACAAAAGTGAGTACACCCCTCACATTTTAGTAAATATTTTATTATAGCTTTTGATGTGACAACACTGAATAAATTACAATTTGTTGCAATGTAGAGTAATAAGTGTACAGCTTGTATAACAGTGTACATTTTCTGTCACCTCAAAATAACTCAACACACAGCCATTAATGTCTAAACCGCTGCCAAAAAAAGTACGTACACCCCTAAGTGAAAATGTCCAAATTGGGCCCAATTAGCCATTTTCCCTCCCCGGTGTCATGTGACTCATTAGTGTTACAAGGTCTCAAGTGTGAATGAGGAACAGGAGTGTTAAATTTAGTGTTATCGCTCTCACTCTCTCATACTGGTCACTGGAACTTCAACATGGCATATTGTGGCAAAGAACTTTTAGAGGATTTGAAAAAAAAGAATTGTTACTCTACATAAAGATGGCTTAGGCTATAAGAAGATTCCCAAGACCATGAAACTGAGCTGCAGCATGGTGGCCAAGACCATACAGTGGTTTAACAGGACAGGTTTTACTTAGAACAGGCCTCGCCATGGTTGACCAAAGGAGTTGAGTGCACGCACTCAGTAGTATATTGCGGGGGTTTTCTTTGGGAAATATACATTTGAGAACTGCCAGCATTGCTGCAGAGGTTGAAGGGGTGGGGGTTCAGCCTGTCAGTGCTCAGATCATGTTCCACACACTGCATTAAATTAATTGGTCTGCATGGCTTTTGTCCCATAAGGAAGTCTCTTCTAAAGATGATTCTAAAGAAAGCCCACAAACAGTTTGCTGAAGACAAGCAGACTAAGGGCATGGATTACTGTGTCCTGTGGTCTGATGAGACAAAAAATGTAATTGGTTTAGATGGTGTCAAGCGTGTGTGGCGGCAACCAGGTGAGGAGTACAAAGACAAGTGTGTCTTGCCTACAGTCAAGCATGGTGGTGATAGTGTCATGGTCTGGGGCTGCATGAGTGCTGCCAGCACTGGGGAGCTACAATTCATTGAGGGAAACATGAATGCCAATATGTACCGTGACATAATGAAGCAGAGCATGATCCCCTCCCTTCGAAGACTGGCAGCAGGGCAGTATTTCAACATGATAATGACCCCAAACAAACCTCCAAGACGATCACTGCCTTGCTAAAGAAGGTTAAGATGATGGACTGGCCAAGCATGTCTCTAGACCTAATCCCTATTGAGCATCTGTGGGGTATCCTCAAATGGAAGGTGGGGGAGTGCAAGGTCTCTAACATCCACCAGCTCTGTGATGTCTTTATGGAGGAGTGGAAGAGGATTCCAGTGGCAACCTGTGAAGCTCTGGTGAACTCCATGCCCAAGAGGGTTAAGGCAGTGCTGGACAATATTGGTGGCCACACAAAATATTGACACTTTGGGCCCAATTTGGACATTGTCACTTAGGGGTGTACTCACTTTTGTTGCCAGCGGTTTAGATATTAATGACTGGGTGTTGAGTTATTTTGAGGGGACAGCAAATTTACACTGTTATACAAGCTGTACACTCACTACTCTACATTGTAGCAAAGTGTCATTTCTTCAGTGTTGTCACATGAAAAGATATAATAAAATATTTACAAAAATGTGAGGGGTGTACTCCCTTTTGTGAGATACTGTATATGTTCAATTGTGACGTATTCCAGTCTGAAGAAGGAGCGCTATCGAAATAGACAGAAACTATAACGCTACAACAGAATATTTTTGATCAAATTTTTTGTATGTTTTTTACTTTAATAAATGTTTGTGCAGCAATCCCTTGAACTTTCTTTCTATATATGACCGTTGGGATGGTCTGATTGCACTGCAGTTGGAGAATACTGACGTGCTGCACACCACCTGTTCTTTTAAATAAATAAAATCTAATCAGCATATGTACCACTGTTGGAGAGATTCCCTTCACTTCCTATCCTTCATGGAATCAGTAACTACAGTAGGAAGAGTGGGTAAATCTCCCCACTTTATCAAAAATATTAATAACTTTTGTATTTACTATCTCTTATTTGAGTGAGAGCTAACATAAAAAGAGGCTTTTTTTTACTCACCATAAAATCTTTTTCTCATAGTTTATTGATTGACATGTTATTTGGCAATGTAGGAGTTTACTGCTGCCTACCAAATTGGACAATAGACACTAGAAACCGAAGGCCTGACTCTTTATGGCTTTAACGCCTACCACCACATACAAGATCTCACAAAAGTGAGTACACCCCTCATATTTTTGTAAATATTTTATTATAACTTTTCATGTGATAACACTGAAGAAATGACACTTTTCTACAATGTAACATAGTAAGTGCACAGCTTGTATAACAGTGTAAATTTACTGCCCCCTCAAAATAACTCACACAGCCATTAATGTCTAAACCGCTGGCAACAAACGCAAATACACCCCTAAGTAAAAATGTCCAAATTGGGCCCAATTAGCCATTTTCCCTTCTCGGTGTCATGTGACTCGTTAGTGTTATAAGGTCTCAGGTGCGAATGGGGAGCAGGTGTGTTAAATTTGGTGTTATTGTTCTCACTCTCTCAAACTGGTTACTGGAAGTTCAACATGTCACCTTATGGCAAAGAACTCTCTGAGGATCTGAAAAAAAGAATTGCTACTCTACATAAAGCTGGCCTAGGCTATATGAAGATTGCCAAGATGCTGAAACTGAGCTGCAACATGGTGGCCAAGACCATACAGCGGTTTAACAGGATAGGTTCCACTCAGAACAGGGCAAAGAAGTTGAGTGCACGTGTTCAGTGTCATATCCAGGGGTTGTCTTTGGGAAATAGATGTATGAGTGCTGCCTGCAGAGGTTGAAGGGGTGGGGGGTCAGCCTGTCAGTGCTCAGACCATACGCCACACACTGCATCAAATTGGTCTGCATGGCTGTCCTCCCAGAAGGAAGCCTCTTCTAAAGATGATGCACAAGAAAGCCCACAAACAGTTTGCTGAAGACAAGCAGACTAAAGACATGGATTACTGGAACCATGTCCTGTGGTATGATGAGACCAAGATAAACTTATTTGGTTCAGATGGTGTCAAGCGTGCGTGGCAGCAATCAGGTGAGGAGTATAAAGATGAGCGTGTCTTGCCTACAGTCATGCATAGTGGTAGGAGTGTCATGGTCTGGGGCTGCATGAGTGCTGCTGGTACTGGGGGCCACAGTTCATTGAGGGAACCATGAATGCCAACATGTACTGTGACATACTGAAGCACAGTATTAACCCCCCTTTTGGAGACTGGGCCGCAGGGCAGTATTCCAACATAACAACCCCAAACACACCTCCATGGCAACCACTGCCTTGCTAAAGAAGCTAAGGGTAAAGGTGATGGACTGGCCAAGCATGTTTCCAGACCTAAATCCTATTGAGCATCTGTGGGGCATCCTCAAATGGAAGGTGGAGGAGCACAAGGTCTCTAACATCCACCAGCTCCGTGATGCCATCATGGAGGAATGGAAGAGGACTCCAGTGGCAACTTGTGAAGCACTGGTGAGCTCCATGCCCAAGAGGGTTAACCGCCTCAGGACCGCCCACCGTCAAATGACGGCGGAGCGGACCTGCTATTACAGCGGGTGGATGTCATATGACGTCCTCCCTTTAAGCCGGGATTGCGCGCGATCGGGCGCGCGCATCCCGGCTCTGTCGGTGTCCCCAGGACACGCCGCTTCACCGACAGGGGTGAACAGCCATTGGTTATGGCTGTTCACCACGTGATCGGCCGTGACGAAGTCACACCTGATCACAAATGGCACGCCCGCCGTTCGCAGGGCACATGCGCGCGATCGGGAGCACGCTGTGCATGCGCGTCGGTGGCGGCGTGTTCCTGGGGAACACTGCCTGTCACTGACACTGGTATCAGCCGTCGGCCGGCGGCTGATACCTTGTGATCGTCTGTGATCTACTTCACAGCCGATCACTTCCAATGTAAACAGAGCGGTAACTCACTGTTACCAGCTCTTCTCTCCTCACACAGAGTCCAGTGTGAGGAGAGAAGAGCTGGGATCAGTGAGTTACTGATCTGCAAAGTAAAAGCACACTGGCACTGACCCCCCCCGCCCCCCCCAATGCACCAGTCACCCTAACAGTCACCACATATGCCCCCATAAAAGGTACCTGTCATCATAAAGTGTACCTGTCCTCAGACTGCCATCATAAAGAGCACCTGTCACCCATCACTCGTCAGTGACCGTGGCATGTCACCCATCACTGACCACCGCCAGCCACCCGTCACCCATCACTGACCACCGCCAGTCACCCATCACTGACCACCACCCGTCACCCATCCAGTCACTACCCACTG
>BLSH010378936.1:35694-53255 GCA_018402905.1 Glandirana rugosa | reverse complement strand
GTTAATACCCCCGTCATTATGCCTCATCATCATTGCCCCCGTCATCATTGCAACTTCATAATTGCCCCTTCATAATTGCCCCCTGTCATTCCGCCTCCTCATAATTGCCCCATCACCATTGCCAAATCATAATTGCCCTTCATTCTGCCCACTCATAATTGCCCCTTCATCATTGCCACATCATAATTGCTCACTCATAATTGCCCCCTCATAATTGCCACCTTCATAATTGCCACCTTCATAATTGCCCCCGTCATTCTGCCTCCTCATAATTGCCCCCGTCATTCTGCCTCCTCATAATAGCCCCAGTCATTATGCCCCCTCATAATTGCTCACTCATAATTGCCCCGTCATTCTGCCTTCTCATAATTGCCCCATCATCATTGTAACATCATAATTGCCCCTTCATGATAATTGCCCCCTCACAATTACCCCCATCATTCTGCCCCCTCATAATTGCACCTGCATTATTGCCCCCTTATAATTGCCCCCTTGTGCTGTCCCCCTAGGCTTTGCTAAGAGAGCTGATTTAGCTCTGCAACTCCAATCCTCCTCAATAATGCCGGACGAATGAACGAACACATGGAATCGCTCAAGCATCTGGAAACAAAGGGCTGGCTACACTTTTTAAAGATGGCGCCGGCCGGCCTGGCGCCGCCTTACATCGCGTCATTTCCTGTTTGGAAGTAACGCAATGCTATGGCCGGGAAATGCCTATTGTCTCCTGGGATTGATATCCCAGGAGATATTGCATACCGGAAGTGACGCGGCGGGCCGCGTACGAGAGAGGAATAACAGAATAAGGATGTAAGAATAACAATGTAAGTACTTGAAAAAAAAATGATGTGCCATTTCTTCATATGTGACCAATTTATTATTGAATAGTGAGGGGTTAAAAAAGTGAGTGGAACTCCACTTTAAGTCTCCAGAGAATACATGGGACTGACTGAGCTTCAAAGATATCTCATTGCGTATTATGTGAGCTGTTCCCTCCATATCTCTCAGTGTGCAGTAAATATTTTACATTTTTACAGATTATTGATTAATAGGGATTCGTACGTATAGTGTGTATGGACTAAGGCCAATGCCTCTGAAAGATTTGGAGTTTTGTTGGACCTCCAATTCCTAGCTATTAGGGTTTTGGCTGCGAGAAATGTGTGTGATAACAGCTCGGAAACTAGGAGGAAAGCGCTCTATGTCCAGGCCCAGTAGAGCTAAGGCAGGTTCTGGCTGTGTAAGATATCCTGTAATAGAAGAGTAGAGTTGAGCGAACCCGGACTGTAAAGTTCGGGTCCGTACCGAACTTTGGGGTGTCCGGGACCAGGACCCGAACCCGGACTTTTCAAAAAAAAGTCCGGGTTCGGGTCCGGGGTTCTGGTAATTTTAACAAAAGTTCTGAAAATTGCTGTAAAAAAGTCCAGGAAAGTCCTAGAGGTCTGCAAAAGGAAGGAAAATGGGGGTAAGGGTTGGGACAAGTGCCCTACAAATAAATGGGGACAGGGAAATAACTAAAAGCATTTTTAAAAAAATAAAAACCTAAAAAAGCAAAAATGGAGGTGGATGTGGACCATCTTCAAACTGGGTCTGAAAAGTATTAATTAACTGTAGAAGCCATATAACTGTTCTAAAATCATCTTCAAACTGTGTCAAAAAAGTATAAATAAGCCGGGAGAACCCATATCACTGTTCTGCAAACATCTGGAAACTGTGTGTGTCACTTTAAATGAAACCGGGACTAACTGAACTACTGTTCTGCAAACATCTGGAAAGTCTGTGTGTCACTTTAAATGAAACCGGGACTAACTGAACTACTGTTCTGCAAACATCTGGAATGTCTGTGTGTCACTTTAAATGAAACCGGGACTAACTGAACTACTGTTCTGCAAACATCTGGAATGTCTGTGTGTCACTTTTAAATGAAACTGGGACTAACTGAACTACTGTTCTGCAAACATCTGGAATGTCTGTGTGTCACTTTAAATGAAACCGGCACTAACTGAACTACTGTTCTGCAAACATCTGAAATGTCTGTGTGTCACTTTAAATGAAACCGGGACTAACTGAACTACTGTTCTGCAAACATCTGGAAAGTATGTGTAACACTTTAACAAAAACCCATATGATATGGGTATCTGTGTGTCACTTTAACAAAAACCGGGGCAAACCCATATCAGTGTTCTGCAAACATCTGGAAGCTGTGTGTGAAACTACAGCATAGAGAAGAACAGGGATATGGTTTCGCTCTGCTATAGTTTCACACACAGTTTGCAGATGTTTGCAGAACAGTGATATGATATCAGTGTTCTGCAAACATCTGGAAGCTGTGTGTGAAACTATAGCAGAGCGAAACCATATCCCTGTTCTTCTCTTTGCTGTAGTTTCACACACCATTTCCAGATGTTTGCAGAACAGTGATATGGGTTCGCCCCGGTTTTTGTTAAAGTGACACACAGACTTTCCAGATGTTTGCAGAACAGTAGTTCAGTTAGTCCCGGTTTCATTTAAAGTGACACACAGACATTCCAGATGTTTGCAGAACAGTAGTATGGTTTCTCCCGGTTTCATTTAAAGTGACACACACAGTTTGCAGAAGTTTGCAGAACAGTAGTTCAGTTAGTCCCGGTTTTATTTAAAGTGACACACACAGTTTCCAGATGTTTTCAGAACAGTGATATGGGTTCTCCCGGCTTATTTATACTTTATTGACACAGTTTGAAGATGATTTTAGAACAGTTATATGGCTTCTACTAATTAATTAATACTTTTCAGACCCAGCTTGAAGATGGTCCACATCCACCTCCATTTTTGCTTTTTTTAGGTTTTTATTTTTTAAAAAATGCTTTTAGTTATTTCCCTGTCCCCATTTCTTTGTAGGGCACTTGTCCCACCCTTCCTTTTGCAGACCTCTAGGACTTTCCAGGACTATTTTACAGCCATTTTTGTGCCTAAAAGTTCGGGTCCCCATTGATTTCAATGGGGTTCGGGATCCGGGAAAAAGTTTGGGTTCTGTCCGGACCGGAACCCGGACTTTGTCCCGAAGTTCAGCCGAACCAGCAGAACCCTATAGAAGAGATTTTCTTGAAAATGCCGTTCCAGAAGCTGGTGAGGCTTTTACATTTCCAGAAAATATGCATAATACTTCCTGTTTCACCACAGTCCTTCCAGCATAAGGGGGAGTTGTGCTGAGAGAATTTCACCACTCTAAGGGGAGTAAGATACCACCTCGGGACTAACTTCTGATATGATTCCCAATGATTTATACATTTAGATGATCTGTAAGTTGTTAGGGCGGCTTTATGCCATTGTTGGGGTGTGAAAGTGTGGTCCAGTTCAGACTCCCATTTCAGATGATGTGTAGATTTAAAGAAAACTAGTTTTTGTTGGGGAAGGTTACAGAATAGGGAGACCCCTTTCAACGTTTGTATAGGGTTAGTGTAGAAATCCCATGCTTCCTTTTGTAATTTAATTTAATGAGATTTCAAGGAACTCAGGAGATGGGAGATTTGGTTGTACATGTAGTAATCAGTTTTTGGAAGGATAAATTCCTGTGACAAGTCTCGAAAGGGCTTCAATTTGTTGCCGCTGTGAAGGTGGGAAATATGTGTGAGTCCCTTGGCAGCCCATCGTGAATGGTCCAAGTTGGGTATTATTTCTGAGAGAGTTCCTATGGAGACGGGGACTTTGATAGACTGGTTTGGTGTTGTCTCAAGTTTATGGAGTCTCCTCCATGCGATTAGAGGGGCTTGGATAGTTAGGGGGAGCTGGTGGAGAGAGTGAGGTTTCCATATGTCTGCTAACATGACATTTTTGAGGTCCTTCGAGGGGACCATGTCTTGTTCTATAGCCTGCCATGGGGCAGAGTTTGTCGAGTGAAACCACACTCTGAGTTGTGTGAGCACAGAAGCATAATAGTAGTCTTGAAGGTCTGTAAAACCCATACCCCCTGCAGCCCTATGTTTGGTTAGGATAGCTTTGGCACATCTAGGACGTTTGGATTGCCAAACTTAATTTTTTAAGAGGCCGGTTAGCGCTTTCAGGTAATTAGGTTTAAGTGGTATGGGCAGCGTACGGAACAGGTATAATATTTGTGGGAGTATTAACATCTTGAATGAGGCCAAGAGTCCCATCCAAGACAGTTCCGATTTGGCATACCTTTTTATATATTTAGTAATCTTTTCGATTAGGGGTGGGAAGTTAGATGATCCCTCCAAGCTGGCTGAGGCTGTGATATTGATGCCTAAATATGGGATACTCGAGTTTGTCCAGGAGTACGGGAATGATGCCATCAGCTTGGATTGGAGCTGTGAAGGTATCCCAATACCCAAGATGAAGGGCTTGGTACAATTGACCTTGTAGTAAGATAAGAGGCTAAATTATTTTAAGGTGTCATGGGCACGCGGCAGAGAGTCTGCCGGGGCTGAGATAAAGTGGATGATGTCATCCGCAAATTGATATGATGAGAGGTTTTATTTTTTAGATTTATTCCTGAAATATAGGGGTGAGACCTAATTTTTTCGGCAAGAGGTTTGATGAGAAGGTTAAAGATGGAGGGGGAGAGGGGACACCCCTGCCTAGTCCCATTAGTAATTTTAAAATTTTTAGATGGGGCGTTACAAATGAACACTTGGGCGCAAGGAGAGGAATAAAGTGCCAATATAGCTGACAAGATATTTCCGTTAAGGCCGAACCTCAGCAGGACCTGCCGCATATAACCCAGTGGATCCTGTCAAATGCCTTCCCTGCGTCCAGAGAGAGGAGCAGAGAAGGAGTCCGACAGGACTGCGCGCATTGGACTATGTCTATGACTCTTCTGGTAGCATCAGAGGGTTGTCTACAAGCAGTAAAGCCTGACTGATCTGGGTTGATAAGCTCAGGAATAGAGTTGAGCGAACCCAAACTGTAAAGTTCGGGTTCGTACCGGACTTTAGGGTGTCTGTGACCCAAACATTTGAGAAAGTCTGGGTTCGGGTATTTTTTCACGCCTGTTGAATAGCTGCAGGGCAGCCATTCAACAAGCATTTCACTTGTTTGCCCTTAGAAGCCATCACAGCCATGCCTACTAATGGCATGGCTGTGATTGGCCAGTGCATCATGTGACCCAGCCTCTATATAAGCTGGAGTCATGTAGTGCTGCATGTCACATCCTCTCATACTAGTGTAGGGAGAGGATGCTGTTGCTGTGAGGGACAGATTAGCTTTAGAAAATCTGTTAAAAACAGCGATTTATTGGTGGGTGGGTGCTAGAGGAGATTTTTGTTTGCTAGAGTAGATTTTGTTTGCTAAGCAAAGTGCCTCATATAAAACCTAAGCAATTTTTCTGTTTGTTAGGTGTGCGTTTGCAGCCATTTTTGCAAGTGCAGTGCAAATGCAACTGCTTGTGTCTCAGGGACATTACTTTAATCGTGTTCTGTTAGTTCAGTTGGCAACATTTTGGCATATTTAAATAATGCTTTTACATTGCAGTTAGACAAATATTTTTTTTTTTTTCTCTGTGCAAAATATTACATTTGCGGCCAGCGGGGCATTTCTTGCACAAAATTAAAAAGTACGTCTACATTGCTGGTTTAAAAAAAATATTCTAAATACTACATTTGCGACCAGCGGTGCATTTCTTGCACAAAAATAAAAAGGTGCGTCGACATTGCTGATTTAAAAAAATAATATAAATTTGTGTTAAATAGTACATTTGCGTCCAGAATGAGGAGAACGTCAAATAAGGGACGTGGTTGTGGTGCTGCTGGTGTTGATGGTGTTGGTGAAGCTCTTGTTGCAAGGAGAGGACGTGGTTGATTTGTCCCAGCTACATGCACAAGTGAAACACCTTCCTCAGGTGCGAGTAGCCGACAGAACCTTCACGGAATGAAGGTCATGCGAGTGACGTGTGCAATTTGGAGGAAGAGGCGGTGGTCGCACAGAGGCACCAGCACAGCAAAAGAGGAAGCAGGTTTCAAAAGCGGAGCGACCGTCCTCTAGACAGTACGCATGCTACTACCCACTGCACACAGGGACCTAGCACACCAAAGGCAGCTCAAAGGAATTCCCTGGTGTGGCAGTTCTTCAGACAATGTACTGACGACAAGACACGAGTGGTTTGCACGCTGTGCAATGAGAGCCTGAAGCGAGGCATAAATGTTCTAAACCTGAGCACAACCTGCATTACCAGGGATCTACATGCAAAGCACCAGCTGCAGTGGAATAAGCACCTCAAAATCCAAGAAAGGTCTTGGACTCCTCCTGCTTCTGCTGCTGCCTCAGCCTCTTCCTTCACCTCTACAGTGACAGTGTCACCTGCCACCCAGCAAAGAGACGATGTGACAGCAACACCACCATGTCCGCCACCGTCCCCAAGCATTTCCACACGGTCCCATGGAAGCTTACAGCTGTCCATCTCCCAAACAGTGGAGAGATAGAGGAAGTACCCCCCTACCCACTCGCGATCACTGGCCCTGAATGCCAACATTTCAAAATTCCTGGCCTTTGAAATGCTGTCATTCCGTCTGGTGGACACGGACAGTTTTAAAAACCTGATGGCGGTGGCTGTCCCACAGTATGTGGTTCCCAGCCGCCACTACTCTTCCAGGCAAGCCATCCCTTCCCTGCACAAACAAGTCGGGGACAAGATCAAGTGTGCACTGCGCAACACCATCTGTGGCAAGGTCCACATAACCACTGATATGTAGACCAGTAAGCACGGGCAGGGACGCTATATTTTGCTAACTGCACACTGGGCAAATGTAGTGGTGGGTGGGCCTGAGGCGGATAGCAGTTTGGGCATTTCTTTGTCTCCTGTTGCCTCCTCCTCCTACTCCGCTTCCTCCTCCTCTACCACCTACTCATCCGGTCAGCGTAACACCTTCACCACCAACTTCAGCACATCCAGGGGGAAACGACAGCAGGCTGTTTTAAAACTGATATTTTGGGGGACAAACCCCACACTGCGCAGGAGCTGTGGACAGGCATTGAACAACAGACCAATGAGTGGTTGTTGCCACTGAGCCTCAAGCCCGGCCTGGTGGTGTGCGATAATTGGTGAAATCTCGTAGCAGCTCTGGGCCTAGCCAGTTTGGCGCACATCCCTTGCCTGGTGCATGTTCTGGATTTGGTGGTGCAGAAATTTCTAAAAAAAACTACACAGATATGTCAGAGCTGGTGCAGAAAGTGCGGGCCGTCTGTGCGCGCTTTCGGCGTTCTCACCCTGCTGCTGCTCGCCTGTCTGCTCTGCAACGGAACTTCGGCCTTCCCGCTCACCGCCTCCTATGCGACGGGACCACAAGGTGGAACTTCACCTTGCACATGCTGGAGAGACTGTGCGAGCAGCAACAAATAGTGGATTTTCTGCTGCAGCACACACGGGTCAGACGCTCTGCGGAACAGCACCACTTCACCACCAACGAGTGGGCCTCCATGCAAGACCTGTGTACCATATTGCGGTGTTTCGAGTACTCCACCAACATGGCCAGTGCCGATGACGCTGTTCTCAGCATTACTATCCTACTTCTATGTCTCCTTTGGGCGATGATGGAAGAGGACATGGCACAGGAGGAAGAGGAGGAGGAAGAGAGTTAATTTCCATGGTTATCAGACCAATCATTCACAAGTGGCTCGGAGGGTGGGTTCCTGCACCAGCATAGGCCAGGTAAAAAATTTTCAAGTCAGGGCGATGAGGATGAGGAGGAGGTGGAGGCGTGTTCACAGCCGGGTGGCACCCAACGCAGCTAGTGGGCATCACTGGAGCATGGCTGGGGGGATACGGAGGACACAGATGATACACCTCCCACAGAGGACAGCTTGTCTTTGCCTCTGGGCAGCCTGGCACACATGAGCGACTACATGCTGCAGTGCCTGTGCAACGACAGCCGAGTTGCCCACATTGTAACTTGTGCTGATTACTGGGTGGCCACCCTGCTGGATCTCCGTTACAAGGACAGCGTGCCGTCCTTAATTCCCTCACAGGAGCGTGATCAGAAGATGCGCGACTACTAGCGCACGCTGGTAGGCGCACTGCTGAGGGCATTCCCAAATGACACCTGGGGCTCAGTGGACGCACAAGGCGAAGGCAGAGGAGGAGGAATAGGTTGCCAACGTAGCTCTGGCACTGCCAGCACCTCAGAAGGCAGGGTTAGCAAGGCTGAAATGTGGAAAAACTTTGTCAGCAGCACGTCACAACAAACAGCACCACCAGCTGATAGTCTTAGCAGGAGGCAGCATTTCAGCAACATGGTGGAACAGTATGTGTGCACACGCCTTCACGTACTTACTGATGGGTCTGCCCCATTCAACTTCTGGGTCTCCAAATTGGGCACATGACCTGAGCTTGCCCTTTATGCCTTGGAGGTGCTGGCCTGCCCTGCAGCCAGTGTATTGTCTGAACGTGTGTTTAGCACTGCAGGGGGCGTTATCACAGACAAGCGCAGCCGCCTGTCCACAGCCAACGTGGACAAGCTTATTAAAATGAACCAGGCATGGATCCCACAAGATTTGTCTGTACCTTGTGCAGAATAGACGTTTAGACCGGACCCACACAGCCATTGGTATACTTAAGTAAACTTATTCTTTTTTTATAGAACATAAGTCTTTATTGGAATTTGTAACAGGAGAAACATGAAAAATAAACCATGGTACATTTTATATGGAAAAAGTGAACCGGTGCTAGAATATCTCTGGGTTTATCTGCAGATAGTGATCTTTTTTTTTTTATTATGTCTCAATATTTTGGGGGCTACCCCAATTAGAAAAAAAACCCCAAACAAACAAAAAAATAGTGTTGGCTACCTCCTCCTCCTCCACCGCCACTTCCACCTACACCGCCACGGTCACCGCCTCCTCAACCTCCCACTCCACATCCACCTCCTCCTCCGTGTTTTATTTTTTTATGTGATTTTAAGTTATTTCCCTATCCACATTTGTTTGCAGCTAGCTTGTCCTACTCTTACCCCCATTTTGCTTCCTTTTGCAGCCCTCTGGCCCTTTCCAGGACTTTTTTAGAGCCATTTTAGTGCCCAAAAGTTTGGTTCACCATTGACTTCAATTGGGTTCGGGGTCAAGTTCGGGGCCAAACTCGAACTTTTTCGCGAAGTTCGGCCAAACCCGCACATCCAGGTGTCCGCTCAACTCTACTCAGGAAGGATTGGCATGATTCTATGCGCCAGAATTTTAGCATACAGTTTTATGTCTGAGTTGATAATGATATTGGTCTATAATTGGAAGGCAAACTAGAGTCCTTACCTGGCTTTAGGATAGTGACAATATATGCTTTAAGCATTTCTGTGGGGAATGACGCCGAGATCATAGATTGAGAAAGTACGTCTACTAGTTTAGGGGCCAAAATGGAGCGGAACACCTTATAGTACTCATTAGGAAGTCCATCTGGACCAAGGGACTTTTCCTTGTGGGAGAGTTGAGATTCATTTTAGAATTTCGGAGGTTTCAATAGGTGCATTTAATTTTTTTAGGTGGGCCTTAAAAATAGAGGGGAGTTTGATAAAGTTTAGAAATGTTTGAATCAAGTCATTTGAGGGTTGGGTAGTGTTAGGGTCATCTCTAAGATTGTAGAGAGAATAATAAAAATCTGCAAAGGCGTCTGCAATGTCATTGGGGTCTATATATGTTAGCATTGTCCAGAGGTCTATTTAGGTACGGGATCCTAGAGCAAATCTTTTGCTTCTTTAACTTGGCAGCTTTTAAAGATTTTACCTGCGTGGTTGCTGGAGGAGTAATGAGATATTTTAAATCTGTCTACATATTTGCTATATTGTTCTAGGAGCAGGTTCCGGAGATCTGTACGTAGTTTAGTCAATTTATTGGCTAGGTCCCCAGATGGCTGAGCCTTGTTTTGGAGTTCCAGAGATCTTATTTCTGTTAGGATGGTGTCCAACCTGTGCTCTCTAAGCTTTTTTTCCTTAGCACTCGCTTGTAGGAGGATGCCTCTGATAAAGACTTTGTGGGCACACCATAGAGTACAGGGGCTAGACACCGATCCTTCGCTAGACATATGGAATGTATTTAAATGGTCAGTGATCATACTCGTATATTTTGGGGACTGGAGTATGCGTGTATTGGCACGCCACAGTATTGGTCGGTTCAAGGTGTACCCCTCCACCACCACTATTGACACAGGAAATATCATGGATGGCGGAGGAGGACACCTTTGTCAAAACATCTCTATCAACAATTATCATATCAATACGTGAGTATGTATTGTGCCTGGAGGAGTGGAATGTATATTCCAGCATGCAAGGATGTTGGCACCTCCTCAGTATGCAATAAGTTCTGTAGTGAGGGAGGAGAGCAGCTCGCATTCGCTGAGGAGTCATCACTGAAGCCGTAATATTATAGTCTCCACAGAGGATCAATCCTCCTGGTTTCACTTTGTTAACCTTCTGGAACAATTTCCTCAGGAACCTCAGCTGGTGTTGGTTAGGGGCATATAGGTTGACTATCGTGAATGTTCGATTATTAAAGGATCCAATGAGAATCAATTATCTGCCGTCTCGATCGATGATGATGTCTTTCAGAGTAAAGGAAACAGTATGTTTGATTGCAATAAGGGTCCCAGCTCGCTTCTTCTGTGCTGAGGCTTGGTAGATATGGGGGTAGTTATGATGTTGACACTTAGGAGGGTTAAAGCACAAAAAAAAGTGTGTCTCATGGACACATAAGATGTCTGCTCCCTCCACAGTGATGCCCTTTTGGTGGTTCAAGCCGTTAGTGTTGAGAGAAAGTATGTTAAGGGCCATATGTGGACAGCGAAGATGGTGATATCATATTGTTCCACGGGGAGCAGTCACTCACCTCATATTGTGTGGGCCAGAGTTTGGCGTCCTGGTAGGTTGCGCAGCATGAGATCTTGAGAGGCCAGCCAGTCCAGTACAGGAAGGGGTCATCGGAGAGCATTTGCACAAACAAAAGAAAGAAAGGAGATCATAAGGAACAGTTCGTATAACCAACAAGTAAAAATAAGAGACCCATTGTGGATATGAAGGCAGGTATTCTGCTCATCAATTAAGGAGGGGAAGTGAGTGGGTAACAAAGTCCAAAGCACTGAACTTTTTGAACTTTAGTGGTGTTGGTTTTCAGGTCCGAGGTGGTGGGGCATGTTGTTTTATAGTTGCTTTTTTACACAACACCAATTGCCGCTCCTCCTGAGGATTTGTTTTAACAGGACGGTGGGGATCTCCATCTGCTTGCTCCGGGAGTATCTCCCACTTACGTAGGAGGTTTAAGGCCTTCCTCCAATGAGGAAATTGTGGTGGATTTTCCATGTTTTGTGATGGTCAGTTTTGAGGGGTACCCCCATTTGTATATGATATTGTGGTTACGTAAGGCCTTCGTGATTGACACCAGCACTCTGCGTTTTTGCATTGTGAATTGTGAGAGGTTCATGTAGAGTTGAATGGTGGCATACTTGTCATTTGGACATGTATTTTTGCAGAAAGCCATCATGAACTGCCTTGACATGATAGAAATGTACTCTCATGAGAAAATCTCGTGGGACATTCTCGGGTAGATGTGAAGACTTAGGAAGGTGATGTATCCTGTCAATAATCAGTTCCTACTGAGGGAATCTCTGGCAGGTATGCTTGTATCAGGTCTTTAGCGTATTGTCGAAGCTGGCCTGGTTGGATGGTCTCAGGGAGCCCCCTGATTTCTACATTATTCCTACGTGACCTGTCCTCAAGGTCAGCGACCTTTGACCTCAGCCAGGCCACTTCATCAGATTGATCGTTATGAGAGTCCTCAAGTGTGTTATATGAAGCCGCATATTCTCCCATTTTTTTTTTCAACGTGATCTACTCTGCCACTGAGCTCCTGTATTTCCCCCCTGAAGCTTCTCATACAGTCCATCATATCGGCATGCATTGAGCTTCGTAAGGAGATCAGCATGTCACGCAATGTAGTGTCTGAGATAGGCTGGTTTGAGGTAGGGAAAGTGTTGATAGTATCAGCTAGTTCCCTTGTGTCCTCTAGGGACTCCTGGTGTGGGCTCACCTTGTTCTGGGTGATATTGTCTGAAAGCCGGGGTCTAGATTTCACCAGGCTGCGGGATGTTGGTGTTGATGCCTCTGGAGATCGGCGTTCAGATCCTCCTTGGGAGGAAGGGCTGGGTGTTGTGGAAGTGGAGCCGCGTGTAGAGGCCAGGGACCCACCGCCAGTGCCATCTTGAGGAGGGCTTCTCACAGCTGGGGAGAAGAAGTCTTGAAGCTTCTTCGGCTGTGTGGAATCTTTCCTCTTGCGGGTCATCACTGGTTGCTGTGTGTAGCTGTATGGCTTATATGGAGTCAGTCTTTCGTCACCAGGCCACCTCGGGTATTTATTTGTTCAGTGCTGGAGCAGAAAAGCTACATCAAATATTCATCTAGGTATTCCATAGCTACGTTTACATTCTGGAGGCCTGCTTTAAATGTGCACTTTAGTGTGGCGTTACTGCTGCATGTTCATGTTATTGTAGCTTCAGGAAGAAATAGGGCGAGAAGGGCTTGGGGCGGTAGGCCTGAGGTGTAGCAATATGGCCGCCACTCAGGAGCTCCACAGGCCGCACCGAATCCCCGGCCTCACGCAAGTCGCGTCGCCTGGCCGGTCTGCAGGCCTCGTTCTTCTGGGTCACCTCACGGGTAATATGTGGGGTGATTAGCAGCTTAATCTGACCATAGGCGAACCCCAAAGCTGGATGGCGATTCCGGATGGCGAGTGGATCGTGGTGTGCGGGCCCTATAACTGCTCCGGTCCGTTCACCCCACGGCGCTCTCGGCTCCAGCAGTGCCCCGGGCCATTAAGGACAAGGACTGGGTTACGGATGGGGTAATGGGCAGTCTCACCAGTCTCTAGATGTGGCGGATTCCCACGGATAGAGCCTCAGGTCCCAGAGCTCCTGAGAGATGCGTCTTTCTCCAGTCAGGTCAAGCCAAGCTCCCCCATCCCTACTAATTTAAACAAAATATGCAAACAAAGACATCTAACAGCACTATTTCCAGCCCTGGTTTAAAGGTGACCAATATCCCTTTCTTGCGTTGTTCAATTAGCACATCAATAGGCTTGGGTTATTACTGGAAATGGGTCTAATTGGTTGAAAGCACTGTCTAGAACACTCTGTAAATTGACATATGGGGTACCATTCAAGAAGTATGGGATATTTACTGGTATTGGCACAAAGGGGAATCCTCAATATATTAGGGTGTAATTCGCTACAAATACAGCATTGCCTATGGTCAGACTGCTGAGAATATCTGTATTTGAGCTGCAAAAAAAGCATGTTTTCTGTTATATGTCCTATTACATTTTCTTCTGTCAGGTTAATTGCATTAATGCCCTGACACGGCCCTGCACCTGATTTTATACTATAAAATTCTGCAATACACCTCTCATGCACACAAACAGTGATAGTGTATACAACCAAATAGAATATAGCAGAAAACAATAAAAGACTCCCCATCCTTTCCAATACCTAGCCTTAAAGTGGTTGCAAACCCTCTCAAATACCCAGTGAATTGAATAGCCTCAGATGATACCCAAAGATGAAACAAATCCTCCTACATACATTTTACTTGTTTATCTGCAGTCTTCTCTTTTCTACATCCATCCAAAGTGCTGAATTTAGATAATATCCTTCTGCATTTGTCAGTAGCACAGAGGAGGGGGCGTAGAGCTGAAATTAGAGCTCTTGTACAGTGTGAGAGAGCTGATTGCAAAAAAAATTTTGTAATGATCAGAAGCGCAATTATGCACCATGAATTTTCCTAATTTTACTGTCGTGAGCCGTGTTCACTTAAAGTGTAATAAAGGTGTTTCCTGGGAGGACCATATTGCTGACTTGCAAATTGGCTCAGGAGACCCTCAGCACTGAGCCGTGCACTTAGCTGGCGTTGCCCTAGTTGAATGTGCTCTTAAGTCATCCGAAACAGGAAGGCCTTGTGGAGAGTAGGCTCTTTTAATTGTCTTAATTTAGGATATGACTGTACATGTTGATGCTGATTGACCCTGCCTTAAGCCACGCTGGAACCAAGTACAGATTTCAGCTTTCCTGAATGAAAAGGTAGCTGCCAAGCAGGTCACCAAGGTTAGATCAAGGTCCAGGGAATGTGGTTCTCTCACTCAACCAAGAAAGGTGGTAAACTAACTTCCTGGTTAAAGTCGAAGGAGAAAGACATCACATGGATAAAGGCAGTCTGGAGTTTTAGGACTCTACTGTCTGGGTAGAACGCTTAGGTGAGGCTCCTCGAGTACAAAGCCTGCAGCTCTGACACCCCTTTTTCACAGAGGTTGCAGCAACCAGAAATATGATCTTCAGATTGCAGAGTGTGGCCAATTCTGTAGGATAGAAGTGAGGCCTTGATAGAGATGAGGAACATGAGCAATGCCACATAGGGAACAATGGTTTCCTGGCAGGTATACAAATTCATGCAAGCCTATTGAGAATTGCATCACTAAAGGGTTAAGGACTCCCTGTAAGTGCAGACAAGGTTAAAGTTTGAACTTTAAACATATTTGAACCTAGGCCCTTGTTTCGCCCCAGTTGTAAGAACTGTACAACCTTGGCTCGTTTAGGTGATAAAGGACTTTTTCTGTATGAGATCTGCATAATTTTCCCATATTCTTTGGTAAGTCGTATTCACAAAGACCTCTCTGGCTTAACACAAGGTAGCCACTACCTGTACTGAGCACCGTTGACTTGGTAGCCTGCACCTCCCAACATCCATGCCATCAAAAAGTAGTCTCTAGGGGCTGGATGACAAAACTGGCTGTAAGAGAGCAAATCTGTCATCACTGGAAGAGGCAGTGGTGACTCAATGCTTAAGTGTAGGAGAGACACTAGAGCCTCCTAAGCCAAAATGGCATATTTGCAATTATTGATACAGGAAGTTCCACTGACAGCCTAAGAATCCTAACCTTCCACTGCTGTCTATGCACGGTATAAATCTTGCTCCTCTTCTAAAAGGAGTGAATGACAGAAAGGCTTTCAACACTACTCTCAGTTCAAGAGCATTCAATACTATGCCTCATAAGCTGAACATCCCATGACCTTGAGTAGCCTGCTCTTTGAAATGCATCCCCCAACCTTTCTAGCTGAGGTCTGATGTGATAATGTTCCATTCAAAACAATTGGTCAGTTACAAAGAACCAAGGATACTCCATCACTGTTCTGCTTCACTCCCAAAGCACCTTTGACTTTCTCTTTCAGAGGATGGCTATTCCATTGTGGAAGTTCTGCTGATTATTCCCTGTTGCTATTGCAGACAGTGAGACCTTTGTGAATGCCCTGGGGGAGATGTACAGACCGAAGGGGAGGCACTGAAGCTGGCAGAGGAATTGAGGATGAAATGGGACATGTAGGTGTCTGATAAACCTACAGAGCATCCAGTCTCCCAGATTTATCAATATAATGGACTGGAGGTTTTTCTATCTTGCATGCCTCCAACTTCCTGTGCTTGTTGAGGGTTTTTCTTTTTTTTTTTTACCACTGGGCACAGATTACCTGATTTTTTTTTTTTTTTTTTTTTAGAACAGAGCCGAACCAAATCTTCATCTCCTCTAGGCAAGTGGAGCCTTTAAGATTGCTCATTTATTTAATCCGGCTACAAAACTTGACCCAAATTGTTTTTAATTTTCCATTAATTCTGTTATCCTGGCTGACTGGAAGAGATTGAAAGGTGGACATCCCAACTATCAATTTTATATGATCGTTATGCTCATTGAATTACGCCCCTGCATGAGTGAACGTTTGTCATGATGTTATACTTTTTTAATAAAAATGATTGTACCAGAAAGGTGGACATCCCTTAAACTTCCACCAATGTCACGCCGATATAGCTGATATGGCCCACTGATCCTGAATAGTTTCAATTCAGGTGTGTGCGCAAAGCTTCACACAGGCACCCCCTTGTATGAGTGCACCCTTAAAAAGACTTTCGCTGTTCTCCCAAGACAGGTGCCTTAGAGTTTTAAGGCTTTAATAATGAAGATTGGGTAGTTCTCCAGTTCCTTCACCAATCGTTTCCCCGGTCCATAGGATCTTGCCTTCTTGTATCTATTTTGGAGTTGCCGCCTGTATGCTGGACCTTTCAGAATTTTCTGTTTTTTGTCAGATGATATTCGCCCTGACCTGCCAGTGGTCACCCTTGAGGTGGCTGTATCCTGTCTACTCCCAAATGGATTGGATCTGTTGTCTGGTATCTTGTACCAGTTTTATCTATTTATTTTAAGGCAATACGCCAACCACGGCTTCAGCTATAATACCCTTCTTGTTGTGACCGCGGGGAACACCGCTCTTGAAAAACATCAATTGACGTCTACTGCCACAAACCTAAAAGGAAAAGAACGAATTTCAGCTCTTACAAAGCCGTTACCACCTTGTCTCTTCACTTCTTCCAGAAGGGCTTCTTTAAAGGGTTACTCCACTTTTCAATCTTCAGGGCTGTAATTTTCTGTAAAATGCAATGTGACTATCTGGAGGTGTTCTGTACCCAGAATGTGTACGGAACACCCCCCACAACATCATTTCCTGTTTGTGTGACTGACTGACTGACTGACATTCCCAGAAGTCTGCACCAAGATAAAAGTCAGATTTTTGGCATCCACTGCAACAAAAAAGTAATTTTAGTAAGATACTCCCAATAGAAAAATCATGTCTAAAGGGATGCAGACCATGCCACCTTCCTCAGAGTCTGGCAGGTGCAGCAGCTGGTTGATAATTATGAAACCGCTCCCATTAGACCCACTCAGCACAGGGGCCGGTTATGGCTTGTCTGCTACCACCTGCAAATGCTACAGTATGTAGGAGCACTTCAGATCTAGATCTAATTTTCAGACTAGAGCCTCCTTGAACATAACAGCAAGTTGACATGTCTTGCCAGCTACATTAATGATGCATCTCTCATCAAAGGAGACTGCAGCAGATTCCCACGTTAGCTTTTTCAGAGTGTACAGTTTTGACAATCTGTTTATACGGGCCTTTTCCTCTGACCCTTCCATTCTTCCTGGATTAACTCCTCCAGTTCAATGAAGGGAATAAATACTTTTTAACTTTGTGGAGAGTTTCCTCCACTTCACCCCAGGCAATTGCCTTACAAAAAGACTATATTGGGCAATCTTCAAAGCTTGTGGCCCCTTTAACACTTTCTTCCTCTGACAAGCTTTCCAATTTGGACACCACCTACTGGCTCTGGTTGGAAGTGCTAGGCAATTCAGCCACCAACTGGGGAGTACAGGCTTCATGTATCAACTCCTTGGCCGATTCTTTAATCAAGGCAGCTACTTTCCAGACATCCCCTTATTTGTCAGTTGTCGCTTCCTCCAAGCGGACTTGACATACTAGCTTGTGAAACAATGACTCTCCACCACAAATGCAGCCACCATTAGGGCTGGTAAACTGTGAGGTTTGTAAACAGGGAGCAATAATAATGAGAGGTGAGATGATGACCTTGGTCAATGTTGCCTGAATGTCTGTGCCTAAATGGTGATTGTTCTGGCTTTTAGAAGGCTACCTTCATCTTGAGGTCCTTGCAGGGTTGTATCCTGCTTGTTCCAGGCATATTTGACATACTAGCTTGGCAGGCAATAACTTTCTA
>BLSH010378936.1:14769-30378 GCA_018402905.1 Glandirana rugosa | reverse complement strand
TTTCCAGAAAGGATTTCACCAGACATTTAAGTTACACTTGGTTCCCACTATCCACTAGTTCTCTACACAACGTTATACTCCCAAGTCTTGGTCTAGCTAGACGTCGTCTACGTTTACAAACCTATATTACAAAAACTAATTAAACACAACAAACAATATGAAGTATTACTAGGAATGTCCATCTCAAGTCGCTTGAAGAACTTCAGGCCCAAGACGACCAAGCCGGCTTGAAGCCCTGTTTCAGGCCCAAGCCCAGGCCTGTCTTGGACTTGAGAATCCGTGTTTTTACCGACATTTTTTCAGGACCTTTCAGGATCTCCAGACGTTTTCCTTCCTTTACCCCCGTTCCCGATGGTCCACATCCACCTCCATTTTTGATTTTTTTATGAAATAATTTTTTTAAAAATGCTTTTAGTTATTTCCCTGTCCCCATTTCTTTGTAGGGCACTTGCCCCACCCTTGCCCCCATTTCCTTCCTTTTGCAGACCTCTAGGACTTTCCAGGACTTTTTTACAGCCATTTTTGTGCCTAAGAGTTCAGGTTCTGTCCGGACCCGAACCCGGACTTTGTCCCGAAGTTCGGCCGAACCAGCAGAACCCGGACTTCAAGAAGTTCGCTGAACTCTACCTGTAAGGATCATTATGAAGTATAACAAACAACACAAATTAATCAAAAACATTATATCCAAACATTTGCATCTGCTGCAGATCGATCTGGTTCTGAACCCTCATATTGCAACACATCTCTTGATCACCTATCACCCTTGGTTCACATTGAATTTACAGACCACTTTAGGAAAGACCTTTGCAAACGCCCAGGTATATTTAGATGTGGTGGATGCCATTATTGCCAATTTAGGAACACAGACACTAATGTTAAATTACCAAATGGCCAAACTTTCAGACCCCTACATTTTGTAAATTGCAAAACCCAGGAAGTGGTCTACTTACTCTCCTGTTCTTGTGAGTCATTTTACATAGGAAAGACAGAGCAATAACTATCCAACAGAATTTATAGACACATACTAAGCATGAAGAAAAGTGACCCTGATTTACCCTTGGGGAGACATGTGAGAAATATTCATCACGTTTTTTCCCTTCCATCAAAATTTTGGTATTTGACCGAGTGCACCCCAACGCATGAGGGGGAGACTGGAATAAAACTTTGCTCCAGTGAGAAACTCGCTGAATAGTGAATTTGAGGGCCCCCCCCCCCCCCAAGTCTAAATGACATAGCCAGCTACTGACCCTTGAAAGGTTTTGAGTTGGGGGGATGGGAAGAATAATACCATTTTTTATCTTTGATACTTTCGGTCCCCCTTTTTCCATTTTTCCTTTGTTTTGTTTGCCTCTGGCTGTGGCCCCACAGCTGTATCCATGGACCTTCGGTCATTATATCCTATTATTATATGTAGTTGTATACATTGTGGGGGTTATAATATCCTACGAAATCATATAATGGCTGTTTCAACAGCATAAAAGATATTATGGTTATGATGTTTCATACATGGATGCATTACTGTGGGACCACCATTTGGCATTTGGAGTCCTAGTCTATCAAGGGACTCAGGTTGTGCATACAATCTATAGTGTAATCTCCTTTAACATTATATGCTTCTTTCAGCTTTTTGTCAGGTCTGTGTGGTGTAGTGGGGAGATCCGGTGAAACCAGTGGAATTTGGTTTGAGTGTGCCTGGGATGGAACTTTGCCATTCATTGCTGTCCTCACCCGGCGCACAAAGGGGTCTCCATGATAGGGTGGCCCCTTTAATGTCGAAAATGTGGATGTGATGTGTGCCGGTGAAGTACTGGAGCATACCATCTTCGTGGCCGCATCTATTCGTCGGAAGCTTTGTAGCGCATGACGCCGTCCCACGCCACTGTGGTGCGCTCCATGGCCTGTTGGTCCAATTGGCTGCTGCTTCTGCATGTGCATGCCACTCTACAGGCGGCACTCATGCGCGAGCGTGGTCAGGCCATATTTAATCCTCCTCTCGGCTCACTGATGCGCTGCTGAGCCGGGACCTGACTGTCTTTACACACAGGTAAACAGCAGTAATCTGATCTCAATGGGGAGGGGGGGTTTTCCTCTGCACTTGGTATGCTTTACTCTCTATTGTGGCACTAAACCAATCTACTTACTCATTCTTTAAAGATAATGACCTGCCTCTATGGGTGATATACTGGGGACCTTAGTTCTCCATCTTTACCAGCAAATTGGTTGATATACTGTATTTCCAGGTATTTTGATAAAATAATGATCCTATGCAAATTGATATAGTTATTACCAATATAGATACTATAACAACCACTGTTGATGACAGGCACCCTATTTGGGCACCCAGAAAGAGGCCTAACTCCTAGTTGGGAGGACCTTCTGAGGCAGCGTGTGAGGCGTTCGTTCGCTCCCCTGGGGCACCCTCCTCCTTTTTTGATTCATCGGGGATCCCATTGCAACTGCACAGCAGTGACTTACCAGGCTATATGTGCAGTAACACTATAGCTGATAGGTAATATAGTTTACGACACACCATTAAATGTTTGTCCAATCATTGTCATGACATATATACTCTTTTCTTCATAGAAACAAGCCAAGCTTCTCCTATATAGTACCTCTGAGAAAAGGTTTAAGTTCCTAAAACATCGGGTGAATGGAGCCAGTATTAGCTTGCATGTCAAAATATCACTGTGAACAACATATGTATATATAGCCTGACATTTTAATTTGCTGTACTTTCTATGTTACCCATTGTGTATCCTATTCACATGTTTTAATCAAATAATACATTTGTTATATTTTAACCTTTTGGTGTTATGCCTGCCATTAAAATATTACACCTGGGGGTTTAGCTTTTTTTAAATCTCAATATCACACCCTAATTTCAATCACACAGGCAGGGGTGTTGTGGGAAATAGACCAGGGGCTCTAGCCCAAAGAAATGCGGGCCGCTGCAAAAATGGGTGTGGTCAAAACTAAAAACGGGTGTAGCTTAAATGGGCGTGGCTTTGGGGTGTGTCTCACATCTGAGATGAACGAGGGATGGAGGAAGGAAGAAAAAAAGAGATAGGGAGGGAAGAAAAGAGAAGAGAAGGAAGGAAAGAAGTCGGGATGGAGGGACAGCAGGCCCAGATCCTACACCACAATAACAAAATGTGTATTCCAAAAAGTTCAACAGTCTGCAGATAAAGATACTCCAATCACCTGGTGTTGGCGCTTCAATCATCCCGACACCATGGTTGTTATGGTGTCAGGATGATTGAAGCGCATTATTTCTATTATTACATTGTAATATAAAATGAAATAGTTCAACTCACCATAGTGCAGAATCAGTGTGAGCCCTGAGTGTGTCACTTGCCATCGTCGCCTGCTACCAGATGCCATCAGGTGTCCCTCCTTCCATCACAGGTGCCACCAGCCGAGTCCCTCCTTACATCACTGGTGCCCCCAGCAGAGTTCCTCCTTACATCACAGGTGCCCCCAGCGGAGTCCCTCCTTCCATCACAGGTGTCCCCAGTGGAGTCCCTCCTTCCATCAGGTGCCACCAGCAGAGTCCCTCCTTCCATTACAGGTGCCCCCAAGCGGAGTTTCTCCTTCCATCACAGGTGTCCCCAGCAGAGTTCCTCCTTACATAACAGGTGCCCTCAGAGGAGTTCCTCCTCACATCACAGGTGCCCCCAGTGGAGTCCCTCCTTACATCACAGGTGCCCCCCAGTGGAGTGTCCCTCCTTAGATCACAGGTGCCCCCCCCCAGTGGAGTGTCCCTCCTAGACAGTATGCAGCCAGTACAGAGCACATCCCCCCCGCCGCCACAGGAGTCGGCGACTCTGACAGCACCCCCCTCCCCCCCAGGTTCGACACTCAGGGCTCTGTGTTCAGTTGGCCACGGCTACTGGAAAGATGTGGATAAGGGAGGAGGGGAATCTTGGTGGCTGTGTTGTATAGCCCTGATGGCGGCTATCAGATCTTGGTGAAAGGTGGGGTGTCTGCTGAAAAACCTGCGGCAATCCAAGAGGGACGGTGGAGCCCACTTGTCGGTGGATCCCACCGCTCCAAATGCAGCGGGATGTGTGGACTAGAAGTGGTGGTGGGAAAGGGGTCCTGGCAGCTATGATGTAATGACCTCTCTGTGGTTGTCATCACTGGAGGAGTGGTGCGTGCCAGCCGAAGGTCTTGCAGCTCTCCAGGAAGAACAACAGACCCCATGCACCAGTGGATCCTGCCGCTCCTGCTCACGGATCTATCAAGCCACTTGCCCATGGCTTAGTCAGGTCACCCGCCCAGCGGACTAGACACCGCCATTAGGGGCCCCTCGGGAGGCTCGGTCTGAGGCCGTGACATTCGGGGGTGAAGCCCTAATAGCCCTTAAAGAACGACACATTACCTTATGAAAATAAAACAGTTTCTTCCATTCTAAGTGCACTGTTTTCATTGTTAAGAATATTTATTAAGTTCATGTTAAATTTAGTATCACGTGACATTTTCATTCATTCAAATATAACTTAGCAAAGATACATTGGAACTGAATAACCACTTAATTTTACCACGATTGGAAAAAGGCTCAAAATAAATGTGATCACATTAAGCACGCACATTTACATAATCATTTCTAAAAAAACAAAAAACAAAAAAAAAAAAAAACAAAGAAAGCGCTATAATACCTTTTGAAAATATATATGTATATACATATCAGGGCATTGTTCATAATCACATCATACTTAACTTTACCTAACTTAACATTCTTTGCATAACATGTATATAACATTTTCTCATGTTCGTAATTCTGTCTTTTCAGAACTTTCTAACCACAACCTCCAATGTCCACACACGCACACACACAAACGACAGTCTAGTTTTTTGCTGAACTTGCTCAAGCTGAATATCACTCTTTAAAATATTCATCTTTGCCAGTGTTGCCAACCCCCCCAAAGTGAAATTTATTGACCGGGCGCCAAAATTTACAAACCACACCAATTTTTTACTTGCAAAATCATGAAATTTACAGACAGAGTGTTAGGAAAAGGAACATTTTTTGCCAATTTCTGGTGTTTCCGCGGTGGTGCGCACGTTTGTGCGCGTGCTCCCGTGCGCGTTCGCGTGTGCCTGTGCAAATGGGCCTATTTAAACCTGGAGAGAGCAGCAACAAGTGCTGCTCGTTCGACAGCATCCATGACCTGTAAGCCTCAGCTCCTGCTACCTGTTCCTGTGTTTGCTCTGCCTCCTGTTGACCCGGCTATCCTGACCTGCTGTTCCGCTACCTGCACCGACCCCGGCTATCCATGACCATCCGATTGTCTGCTCCCTTGTACTTCTGCTGCCCGCCCGTTAACGAACCTTGCTTGGACTCTGTCTACCCGTTTGCCTGATCCTGTTGTACCTTCCTACCTGCCAGTTGCCGACCCAGCCTGTACGACCATCCTTCTATCTGCACGTCTCCTGGAGCCTCACTACATCATCGGTGACCCTCCAGCCCTCGTGCCATCCCGCACTCTTGGGCCTCTGTCTACCCTACCAGGGGTCCTCGAATCGGGTGCGCAAGAGCGGTTGTACCCTGCACAAGACAGACTCCACCGTCAGGTACGTGACAGAAACGAGCAGCCATGACTGAGTCTGCGCAGGGAACCCGCTCCGCTATGGACGACTTGTGAGCACATCTTGCAGGCCTCACCCAAGCCGTCAAGAATCTACAAGAAGGATACACCCGGCTAGAAGAGGGGGTGCAGGGACTTTCTACCTCCCCGGCCTCCGGTGCTTCTGCGGCCCGTACCATTGTGGCCCTGCCCTCGGAACCCAAGGTCCCGTTGCCGGATAAGTTCTCCGGGGACCAGCGCAAGTTCCGGGTCTTCCGAAGTGCGTGCGATTTATACCTAGGACTGCAGCAACGCACGTTTTCCCTGGAGAGCACGAAGGTCGGATTCATCATTTCCCTCTTGCAGGGTGAACCCCAGGCATGGGTGCTCAGACTATGGGAACAAAATGCCCCCGAAGTTGCTACCGCTGCAACCTTCTTCCAGGCCATGGCGCAGCTATACGAAGACCCCCACTTGGCTGCCACCGCAGAAGCTACTCTGCACAACCTCCAGCAGGGACGCCGCCCAGTGGAGGACTATGCCGCTGAATTTCGGCGCTGGAGCTCGGACACGGCCTGGGGCAGCGCGGCTCTCCTATTTCAGTTTCGTATGGGACTTTCAGAACCTCTGAAGGATGAGCTGGCACGAGTGGGGATCCCTAAGACCTTGGAGGAGCTGATTACCTTGGCCATCTCCATCTATCGGCGCCTCAGAGAGCACCGCGCCGAAAGGTCTTCTGGGCAGTTACGCCCCACCTGGATGCTTCCCCGGGTTCCCAGCTACCTGACACCGCCTCCCTTCCACCCGACGTCCTCCTCCTCCTCTCCGCAAGACACTTCCGAGCCCATGCAGATAGGATTGCTTCGGCCTTCTCTCAGCACTGAGGAAAGACAACGGCGGTTCCAATTGAACCTCTATCTCTACTGCGGTGAGCCCGGTCACATGGTCAGGACGTGCCCCGCGAAGCGCGGTAAGTGCTTGACCACCATCTCTAAGGACATGTCTAAGTTTCCCAGCTCTCCTGCTCATCTCACCATTTTTCTCTCTTTGCAGCTTCTCGGAGGGAGTATTACGGTTCCAGCAATTCTTGATTCGGGGGCATGCAGTTGCTTTATTGACCAAGACTTTGTTACACTGCACCGCATTCCCCTTCAACCCAAGACACATAAACTAGTGATCCGTTTGGCCGATGGGTCGCACATCAAATCCGGGACTGTTACCCACGAAATGGTCCCTCTTCTCTCCTGCACCTTGGATGGTCACCAAGAACGTCTGCGGCTGGATGCCATCGCATCTCCTCTCTGCCCTATCATCCTGGGATTACCTTGGTTCCAGGCCCATAACCCCAGCATTGACTGGACCACCGGAGTCGTTCAATTCCAGTCACCCTATTGTCGTCATAACTGCCTGAGTCCCCGAGGTGGAACTGTTCCCTCACTTCTCAGTCTGGATTCCGAACCTGAACCCGACGTCCGGACCATTCTTCCTCAGGCCTATCACTCATTCCTAGACGTTTTCAGTAGAAAGGGGCAGATAAGCTGCCGCCACATAGGCCATACGACTGTCCCATTGAGTTACTACCCGGGGCAGAAGTTCCGTTTGGGAGGATCTACCCCCTCTCCGAGCCTGAACTGGCAGCTCTCAAGTCCTGCCTGGACGAAAACATAAAGAAAGGATTCATCCGGCCATCTACGTCTCCGGTATCTTCTTTGTGGAGAAGAAGGACCACACACTCATGCATTGACTACAGGGAGCTTAACCGGGTGACCATTAAAAATCGTTACCCTTTACCTTTGGTCCCGGAACTTTTCCAGCGGCTAGGGGCGGCAACCATCTTTACGAAACTCGATCTTCGAGGGGCATATAACCTCATTCGTATCAGGGAAGGAGACGAGTGGAAAACCGCATTCCGTACCCATTTCGGGCACTATGAATACCTGGTGATGCCCTTCGGTCTATGCAATGCTCCAGCAACCTTCCAACACTTCGTCAATGATGTGTTCCGAGACTTTCTGGATCTTTTTGTAATTGTTTACCTTGACAATATTTTGATTTTTTCTACTTCTTTGGAAGAACATCGCAGGTATGTCACCAAGGTTCTGGGGCGTCTTCGGCAGCACGGCTTGTACGCCAAAGCAGAAAAGTGTTCTTTTGAACAGCCCAGCATGCACTTTCTGGGGTTGATCATCTCCACAACGGGCATTCACATGGATCCACAAAAAGTCTCGACTATCCTGGAATGGCCCGCACCAGCAGACAGGAAGGGTGTTCAAAGGTTTGTGGGCTTCGCAATCTTTTACCGAAAGTTCATTAAAGGATTCTACGCTATCGTGGAGCCCATCACACGACTGACCCGACAAAACACCCGATACCATTGGTCTCCGGAGGCTCAGGCCGCCTTTCAGAAGCTCAAGTCCCTGTTTACCTCCGCACCCATTCTAAAACACCCGGACCCAGCTCTACCGTACTTCCTTGAAGTGGACGCCTCAGAAACGGCAGTAGGGGCTATTTTGTCTCAACGCCAGGGTCCCAAGGCCCTGCTTCATCCAGTAGCCTTTTTCTCCAGGAAGTTAACCGCACCAGAGCGGAATTATGATGTGGGAGATAGGGAATTACTGGCGATCAAGTTGGCTCTCAAGGAGTGGCGATACTTGCTGGAAGGTGCTTCTCATCCGATCCTCATCTTCACGGATCACAAGAACCTGGAGTACCTCCAAACAGCGAAGAGGCTGAGACCTCGGCAAGCCCGTTGGGCCCTGTTCTTCTCCAGGTTCAATTTCCATCTGACCTTTCGTCCAGGTTAAAAAAAACAGCAAGCCCGATGCCCTTTCGCGAATGTTCACGGAGCCAGGAAATACTACCCCAACTGACACCATACTCCCGGCACGGAATTTTCTCCTGTCCGATGAGGACATCCTCTCTCAGATCCGTCGGGTGCTGGCCAGTGCCACTGGCAACCAGGATACCCGACTCACCGTCAGAGATGGGCTGTGGTGGTTTGGTAGAAGAATGTTTATTCCAGCAAGCCTGCGCTTCAGGATTTTGGGTCGGTGCCATGACCATAAATTGGCCGGACATTTCGGTGCTCGGAAGACCGCTGAGCTCTTCTCACGGTCGTTCTGGTGGCCAAACATTTCGGAAGATTGCAGGAAATATGTTGGGGCCTGTCCTGTCTGCGCTAGAAATAAAGCCCATAAAGCCAAAGCCTGGGGCCTCCTAAACCCCCTTCCCATACCTGAACGCCCGTGGTCGCAACTGGCGATGGATTTCATCGTAGAACTTCCCCCGTCCAAGGGCTTCACTACCATCTTTGTAGTAGTTGATCGTATGACAAAAATGGTCAACGGCCAACACGTTCATAAAAGAAGTCATCCGACTTCATGGTATACCCAGCAATATCGTGTCTGACCGGGGGTCCAATTTACTTCCAAGTTTTGGAGAGCGCTATGTGCAGGATTGGAGATAGAGCTAGCTTTTTCTTACGCCTATCACCCCCAGACAAATGGCCAGACTGAGAGGACAAATCAGACTCTTGAGCAATATCTGAGGTGCTTTTCGTCATTTTCTCAGAATGATTGGGTTGCACTGCTGCCGGTGGCCGAGTTTGCTTACAACACCATTCACTCGGCCACCCAGCAGTCCCCATTCTGGGCCAACTACGGGTTTCATCCCACATTTTTACCCGACCTAAATCCGGAAGGTACCGTTCCAGCAGCTCAGGACATCACTAACTTCCTCCAAACAAATTGTAAACTCTTACAGGAAACTCTTTCTAGATCTCGGGAGTTGAACAAGGAGGCCTACGATAAGAGAAGGCGGGGGGAGCTGGAACTCCAACCAGGCGATCGTGTCTGGCTATCCACCAAAAATTTAAAATTGGCTTGCCCCTCCAAGAAGTTGGGTCCAAGATTTCTGGGACCGTTCCCAGTTAAGAGAAAGATAAACTGGGTGGTATTTGAGCTGGATCTCCCTTCTTCTCTACGGATCCACCCGGTTTTCCATGTATCTCTGCTGAAGCCCATGGTTCTGGACTCTTTCTCAGGTCGGAAGGTGGGTCCTCCAGACCCCATCCTGGTTAACGGAGAGGAGGAGTTCGAGGTGGAAGCCATCTTGAATTGTCGCCGGAGAGCTGGGGGGACCCAGTATTTAATTAAGTGGAAAGGGTTTGGCCCAGAAGAGAACTCCTGGGAACCTGAAGAAAACATCCACGCCCCTGGACTGATCCAGGCCTTCAAGAGAAATCGCCAGGGTGGCGATACCTGGTAAGGCATCCGGAGGCTGCCCCTTGGGGGGGGGCAATGTTAGGAAAAGGAACATTTTTTGCCAATTTCTGGTGTTTCCGCGGTGGAAATGGCGCCAAATGGGCCTATTTAAACCTGGAGAGAGCAGCAACAAGTGCTGCTTGCTCTACAGCGTCCATGACCTGTAAGCCTCAGCTCCTGCTACCTGTTCCTGTGTTTGCTCTGCCTCCTTTTGACCCGGCTATCCTGACCTGCTGTTCCGCTACCTGCACTGACCCCGGCTATCCACGACCATCCGATTGTCTGCTCCCTTGTACTTCTGCTGCCTGCCCGTTAACGAACCTTGCTTGGACTCTGACTACCCGTTTGCCTGATCCTGTTGTACCTTCCTACCTGCCAGTTGCCGACCCAGCCTGTACAACCATCCTTCTATCTGCACATCTCCTGGAGCCTCACTACATCATCGGTGACCCTCCAGCCCTCGTGCCATCCCGCACTCTTGGGCCTCTGTCTACCCTACCAGGGGTCCTCGAATCGGGTGCGCAAGAGCGGTTGTTCCCTGCACAAGACAGACTCCGTCAGGTACGTGACACAGAGACACATTTTTTTTACTGACACTGCAAAAACGTACCTAAAATGGCTGTTTTCAGTGCTAAACAGTGCAAAAATCAATATTTAAACTATAAAAATGTACTGTGGCTAGTGCTATTAGCAATGTGTTTATGTAAAACAAAAGTCAAAAACATATTTCTCCATTTACATGAAGATCAGGTTAATATAACCTAGCCAGCACAGAGTTCCCCCATATATCACAGTGTGCAGGATTCCCCCTTACAGTGCAAGAGAACTCATAAAGGGTTATGCTGCAGATCATGATCTAAGGGGGAACTCTCAGGTAAGGGGGGACTCTGGTGACCAGAGACTACCTTATATCAGAGTCCACTGTGTTCCCCTTTACATCAGAGTTCCAACTTAAATAATGGTCTGCGGCATTGCCGTTTATATCAGAGTCCCCCTTGACATTAGGGTCCACAGAGTTCCCCTTTGCACTGTAAGAGGGAATCGTGAAGACTCTGATGTAAAGGGGAATGCTGGGAACTCCGATGTGGGGGGGTCTCTGGTGACCAGTGACCAAATTCCGCAGATTTAATACACTGAGGTAATTAAAAAATGAGCCACCACAGAAAGCCATAAGTGTTTGTTGCCAGCATCCCTAAATTATGGAAAAGTAGGAGAATACGTAACCCCCAAAGGCATTTGTGGAAATTTAAAGGCAACTTTGGTCAGAAGAGATAAACTTGTATTGTATAAAACATAAAGCTTTTATTATTACATCCATATAAAAGCGTAGTACATCATCAGTATAAATGATAACAAAGTCATCAATGCTAAAACAGATGACTTGTTATGGTATGCACATGTTAGTGACACTGTCTTCTCTCTATATCTGATGCATTTCAGGAAGGGTTCTATCCTTAATTCAGGGGTGTTAAGAGAAGGTCACAAAATTTGAGTTCTATAACAGAGCATAACAATTATCAGAATAAGGCAAGGAAATAACAGCACATAGGTACAGATTGGTTGCAAATGTGGTTTATAATAACATACCATTATGAAAGAAGAGGTGATCAATGGACATTATGTTTCACCCCGCATGCATTTATTTGCAGGAAACTAAGGTGGAATCTGGCGCGGGTTTTACCAGCCACCTTGGCAGGGTTGGTTCCGAAACAGATTTTGCAGTCCACTTGTCCACCACCAGGTGGTATAAAGGAAACAGGTCTGGAGCAGATGATTGCTCTGGCCTGGAACTCAGGATCCGTCAAACCTGAGCTAGAACTGAAGTTTGCTTTTTGACTGAAACAAAATGTTTTCATTGTCTTTGTTTGTGGGTGACTGGGGGAAGCTCAGTTAGGCAAACTGAAGATGTTTAGTAAGAGCCTGGATGGCAAGAATTTATTTTATGATTTGTTTTATTTTCATGAACCTTTTAAAATAATTTTGGCTACAATTCAGCTTTTAAGAAAATCTGCCGTTTGGACTGCCTTTTTCCCAGAGAAGGCATTCCCCCTTGAGCTAACCCCCCACAGATGCTGGATTTTCAGCAGGCTTCTTCCTAAACAAGTGGAAAGATGTGTTAAAAGCCCTGCTGCAGGCCACTGCAACCCAGCAGGAAACCAATCACCAGCAGCAAGAAACCAACCGCAAAGTCGCAGAGGTCGCTGTACTGCAGCAGGAAGCAAATTGCCAGCAGCAGGAGGCATATCACCAGGCCATTGCAGCCCAGAAGGAGATGAATTGCCAGGCCATTACAGCCCAACAGGAGGTGATGCACCAGGCCATTGCAGCCCAGCAGGAGACAATTCGTCAATTTGCGGAGGCCCTGGTGGAGTTAAAGAAGGGGCCTGCAAGTCCTTTGCCGGTAGAACAGAAAATGGTGAATGCCAGCTATTTCCTTTAGAATTAGACACCCGCAGATGATGTTGAAGGGTACCTCACAACTCTTGATAGAGTCGATGTTTGAGAAGGATAGCAAAAATAGCAATGGGCAGCACTGCTAGCGCCCTTTTTGACAGGAGAACTCCAAAAGGCCTATTATGACCTGGAACCAGATGCTGCCCAGGATTATCAGACACTGAAAGCCAAGATGCTTGCACGCATGGGCGTCACCATTGTAGTCTGGGCTCAATGGGTGCATCGGTACTGACAAGCCACCCCGCTCCCAAATGTTTGACTTAATACACCTCACCAAGAAGTGGCTGCAGCCAGAGACTTTGCAAGGCCCTAAGACTGTGGAGCGTGTGGTTATGAACCATTAGTTACTTTTGCTCCCTGACACTTTGAGGAAGCGAGTCAGCCATGGTGATCCTAAAGCCTCGTACACACGGGACGACGATCGCATTCAACACGTCATACTCACGACCGTTGCATGCGGAATCGATCGTCTGTGGCCGCACTTTCAACAGTTGAACATACGACGGTCGTTTGTGGGAGTTGTATGTGCAGACTAGAAAACTTGGTCGTGCCAACAAGCTCGCGTACGACCGTTGTGTCGCGTGTAGAGCAGCTGTGTACAACAAAGTTGTATTGTGCTAAACACGCATGTGCCAAGTTCGGAACGGTTTGAAGTGTCCGTTCGTGTAAAACCAGGCTTCTGTTTCACAGTGGCATATTCGTTTTTCTTTTGCCAATTCCATTCAAATAGTGAAATGCGGCGCACAATAGCATCTTTTTCAATGGGGTAATAATGAAGATGCACCTTGCTAGTGGTACACATGATACTAATGTCATAAAAGTCAGCTGTACTCTAGTGATATTAATAGAAATTGCACTAATTTCAATCTCTTTTCTTCTATTTACGATTTTCCACAATATTCTAAGCTCAGAAATATGAGAATTCCTAGAATTGAACGTGTTTGTGCTTCCTTGCTATTTGTTTTAACTTTTCTTTTTAATGTAACTGCCTAATTCAAAATTGCCATTTTCTTTAATAAATTTAGGCAAGTATTGTTATTTTAAATATTCTTTATTTGCAAATCATAAATAATACAAATTAAATAATCAGATGAATTTTTCTGCAAAGAAAATATAACATAAAACAAAGGTATGAACTTGACCAAAATATGTATACAATTTACAAAAAATAAACTAATACAAAATAATATAAAATAAGAAAAAACAAACTCTCAATGGGGGTACTGGCCGTAATCCCCAGACCAGGGTTGTTGGGGGCCTTGTGGATAATACTGCCACTGGGCATGATGCTGCTGTGGCAAGGGATGTGGTGGGGCAGGTGGTGGAGGAGGTGGAGGTGGTGGCGGCTCATCGTCCACAAGCCGAGTTGTGGGCTTAATCTGGCCCCTCACCCCCTTAACCATCACATCCAGCATCAGCTGTTCGGCCATCTGCTTCTGGTCGTCATTCATTTGGCGGAATTTGCCACCAGTGCCCCAAATGCCTCCGCCTCATCTGGGTCCCTTTGGAGGACCTGGCTAGCATCCCGAAAGAATTGGGCTGCAGACTCATCTGCGTCCTGGGCCCTCCTCTTTCTTCTCCTCCCAACCTCCAGGGGAGGAATTCTGGAGACACAGGGCTGTGATGGCCCAGCTGACTCCTCCTCGGTGACACTTTCCTGAGTATAAAAAAGTGGCATTATTAGAATATGATTGTTTGTGTGGGTGATGAATCCAAACAAATGTACATTTCATTACTGTTGCTTATTGAATAATTAGAAAAGACAAACACTAGCATTCTGGCACCAGCATTTGGATTTATACTTTTAATGTCTTTAGGCCACAACTGTGTTTGGATCTCGAAACAAATGTGTTAAGACTCCAATGTTTGGCCAATAATGTTTAGTTCTTATCATTGGATTGTATTTTTACAATATGTTCCCCAACACTATACCTGGGTGATGACGGCCTCCTTCTCCTCCTCATGTCTACTAGGAGACACGTCCTCCCCTGATATTGAGGGAAGGGTGGAGAGGGATGGCCTAGCCTCAGATCCACCCTGTAGGAATAGCAGGCTGGTATAGTACCACAGTTTAGGTATATACACATCAGAAGCTGCAGCTCCTGACCGTTTGGACTGCTCTACCTTCTTCACCTCCCTGCCAAAGGTTGTGCGAAGGCTTTGAATTTTTTGGCGCACATATTTTGTGGTTGCCTCGGGGAAAATCTCTTTACAGAGGTCAACCAGCTGGCTTAATGCTGCCTGCTTCCGGGGCTTGTCGTGGTAGTCCCTTCTCTGGACATCCCACAGGCAGGGGAGCTGATGGTAAAGCTCTATGAACTTGGGCAGGAACTCCTGGCTAAAGAACCGGTCGCTCATTATGCCTGCAAGACAGAAGACAAAGCATCATGCAACTTCACACAGCATACCCCTATAAAAGCCCCATCAAATCTAGGCCCCAAGCCAAGCAGTATTTGGCTTGCTGCATCATCCATTTAATCCAGGACACAGATGGATTACACAGGTTCAGAGCCTAATTGAATGCAGATAAGGCACCAAGTGAGTTTAATTCCCACCCTAATCAGGCACAGAACCTGAGTAATTAATATCTGTCCTGAATTAAAGGGATGATCTAGCAAACAGAAGCAGTATAAGCAGTGGCGTAACTAGAGCCCTCAGGGCCCCGATGCAAGAAACCATGAAGGGCCCCCCCTGACAGGGCCCTTTCCTCTGAGCCCGGTGGCGGAACGCCAGGGCCCGGTCGCAAGTGTGTGGCTGCATATAAAAAGGAACCAATCTCTTCATTTCCCCCCACACTTCTCCTCCACTCCCTCCCGCAGGCATTCAGTGGCTGCAGGAGGAAAATGGAGAGATTGGGTCCTCTATGCCGGTGTTTCTCAGTCTCTTTATAGTCAGGGCTCCCTTGAAGGTTACCCCTAGGTGAATGAGGATGCACTGCAACCACTCCACAACTGTGTGCATTGACGTCGGTGACTTACGGACGCCCTCCCTCACCTCCTCTTCACACCCCCCTTTACTTCTCTAACCAAGGAAAAATATACGTCGGTGTGTGAACGCTGGCCCGGGACCGCAAGGCGGTGGCCCGAGTCTCCTTTCCCGGGACAGTCCCCCCCGGGAAGTACCAAAGAACGTAGCCCCGGGACTCCCGAGATCAATGCGGTGACGAATATGACGAAGACAAACGATCTAGTAGGGAAATTAAGTCCTGTCTATAATTAATGAGTCCAAGACACGGACTAATCCCACCCTTAATTTGAGTGAACCACGGAATAGACGTAAGTTAATCCGAGACTTGGACACATTAGGTAGACACAGGACCTAATTTA
>BLSH010378932.1:12833-25491 GCA_018402905.1 Glandirana rugosa | reverse complement strand
CTAGATCAGCTTACTTCACACCAGACCGAGGAACACACAAACGGATGAGAAGCAGCAAAGGAGGAGGCTCCAAGGCCGGCACCCCGCGAGAGAAACAGACCCCGGCACGCTCTGCAGATGTTGACTAGGTTCCCAGAGTGAAATTTTTTTTTTTTTTTTTTTTTTCTTTGGTCACAACGGGATACCTATAACCTTTACCAAAACCCTGTCAGCAGTTCCTAAACCCTTATAGACGCATCACTTGAGGCACTGACCAACGGGGACAATCCAATGTCGGTGGCTATTAATACCAGATCACCGTTGTGTACCAGGCGGTTTAGTCACCCTAGGCTCATATTAATATAGCACCCGCCCGACCCCTGTGTTAACTACCCTTGGACAGATACTCTGATCCTTTACTTAGACACAGTCCCGGAGTTTACCCATAAGGAATCTAATATCTTTTGAGGATTAGGTTCCAAATATATCATATAGTGGGACTTTTTGCCAGTAACCCAGTTGGTCGATGCTCTTAACAGTGAGTGCTGCCAAGTCTTGTAGCTTGTTCTATAGGTCGGTGGAGCTACGGTTCTGGATAATGGACTCAGGGTGGTTCTTAATATTTTCAGATTTCACACAAGTTTAAAGGGATAGCGTGTTGAGCTAGTATGCTGTTATTTTTCACAGTTGTTTTGAAGACACTATTGTTAACCACTGCTCTTCCTTTCTGGATACAAGGTGCTTGTGTCCCGAAACGGAGAGGAGGAGGGTGCAGTTGCACCAGGATAGAGCGCAGCCTCCCACTGTACTCCCCAAAAGGTGGGAAGTTGGTGCTCCACCTACTTTGAAGTTCGTTAGATTTAAGTATTTGACGACCTAGATTACTCTTCCTGATTTACTTTCTCCTTTTTCCTCTCTTTTTCTATCTTTCTGCCTTTTCTACTCTCTTATTCTACATTCTATCTACATTCCCAAGGGGGATCATCATTTGGTAAAGTGACATTAATACAAGTCTGTCTTACAGAGGTACAGGAAGTGATTTGAAGTATTCCAGACCCTCCCATCAGGGACTTCAAAATGGCGTATGCTTCCTTAGGGCAGCAGCCCACGGTCATTTCCCACAATATCAGGGGATTAAACATACCAGAGAGAAGGACTACCCTCCTGAGAGAACTCCGAAGAGGTAAGCCACATTTCGTGTTCTTTCAGGAAACACATTTTAAGACTCACCATGTTCAGAGGCTAACCGACTCCTTTTTTACAAAGGCTATACATGCAACCAATAATGACTCCAGGTCAAAGGGGGTCTCCGTTCTCATAAGCAGGGAGGCCCCATTTGAACTATCAGAGCAGATGACGGACCCAGGGGGCAGGTTCATATTTCTGAAGAGAACATATGAAGGCAGACCCCTAACACTGGCGAACGTGTATTTTCCGAACAAGAATCATGTCAGGTTTTGCCAGAGGATGACACTGGCATTAAAGGGATTCTCCTCAGGTTGTCTCATATTAGGAGGGGACTTTAATGTCCCGCTGAATCCTCAGACTGACACTTCGACGGGTAGATCCTCCGTGACATATCGGGCCCTCAAAAAGATCAAAACACTTCTTCATTCGCTTCACTTGATTGATACATGGCGCCTTGTCCACCCGGAGGGTAGGGATTTTACTTTTTATTCCGCACCACATGAACGGTACTCACGCATAGACTATCTCTTTATCTCACAGAGAGATTTGGAGGGGCTGACGCAGGCCCACATAGGCATTCAAACCCTGTCAGATCACGCTCCAATTTCGTTAACACTGCACCCAGTAGACTCCTTTGGATGGAGCTCGACCTGGAGGCTTAACGCCTCACTCCTCAGGGATCCTGAGCTTCTGCCAGGGATAAAGCACACGCTGGAGGAGTTCTTCGTCCGAAACACTACTCCAGGAATAGACCCCATGAGTGTTTGGGAGGCCTACAAATGTACGATAAGAGGGGAGCTAATGAGACTAGGAGCCAAACGCAAGAGAGAGAGGAAGGCTGAAATTGACAGACTGACGGGCAAAATGAATGACCTGGAGACCATACATAAACAAACACTATCCATACAATCAGCCACGGAATTGTTAGAGACGAGAAAAGCCCTACAGCAGATACTAGATTACAAAACCAAAAGGATGTTGTTCTTTAGGAAAAAACTGTATTATGAGTCAGGCAACAAGACGGGGAGACTTTTAGCGAGAGCCCTCAAAGACACAATGGCCATAAACACAATCAAAGGTATTAGAAGACCGGACGGTAAACTGGATGTCACCACAGACGCCATAGCGAAACACTTCCACGCTTTTTACACTAAACTCTACAATCTGACACCCCAACACAGACCGGCGGGTTTGCAGGGCGAAAGACATGAGATAATTCAGGACTATCTACAGAGGAGTGGCCTTCCTGCTCTAAATTTGACTGACACCGCTAATCTAGAGGACCCAATCACGGACTCAGAAATGGTTAGAGCAATTCGAGACCTGAAACCCGGGAAAAGTCCAGGGCCAGATGGGTTCACGGCCATCTACTACAAGACATTTATGGATATACTGACGAAACCATTGATAGGGGCTTTGAACTCCCTGCCAGACACTACAGGAACGTCTCCAGACTTTCTCTCAGCATACATTACGGTGATCCCTAAGGGGGGCAAAAATCCAGAGGTCTGTTCCAGTTACAGACCGATATCCCTACTAAACTTAGACCTTAAGTTGTTCACGAAGGTCCTAGCCACAAGATTGCGACCCTTGTTGGACAAGGTGGTGGGACGAGAGCAGGTGGGATTCATGCCGGGAAGGGAGACGAAAGACAATGTGACTAAAGCTATGCTACTAATCACGGCAGCTCACACTGGAAAGATCAGGGGCCTTCTCCTATCCACGGATGCGGAGAAGGCCTTTGATAGAGTCTCCTGGGATTTCATGCTAGCCACCTGCACACACATAGGACTACCCCCACGAATGCTGGCTTGGATAGCTTCCATATATAAGAGCCCTTCGGCTAAACTAAAAATCAATGGGGCTCTGTCCGAGAAAGTTGCGGTCTCGAATGGCACCAGGCAGGGGTGCCCTTTGTCGCCCCTGCTTTTCATTCTGACACTGGAACCGTTCATCAGATTGATCAACGACAACCCAGATATCAAGGGATTCAAATTGGCGGGTAGGGAGTATAAAGTGGCAGCGTACGCAGATGACCTACTATTTCCTCACACCACCTTGCCCAATCTCTCCCTAGCCTTCACGCATTTTGGATATATCTCCAACTTGAAAATTAATTACTCGAAATCGGAAGCATTAAATCTGAATATACCCATAGCAGAGCTTGAACAGATTAAACAAAATTCGCCCTTTAGATGAGATTCCCACAAATTGAAGTACCTGGGTATATGGCTGACCCCGAGCGCCAGCTCAACCTTCACGCAGAATTTCCCCCCCCATGTTAGCACAGATGAAGAAAGAACTTGATGGTTGGAATGCAGGCCCTTTCTCGTGGTTGGGCAGGGTAGCCATAGTAAAAATGGTTTTACTTCCCAGGCTACTGTATTTGTTGCGCACACTCCCTATCCATATACCGACGGGTTTCTTGAAAATGATACAATCGCATATTAGGAACTTCATTTGGGGTCACAGACACCCCAGACTTAAGCTAGCTTTACTGACAGGGGCTAAAGAGTCAGGGGGGTTAGGTTTGCCAGATGTAAGAGACTATTACAGAGCAGCTCACATTACAAGGGTCATTGATTGGCATTGTCACAGGGACACGAAGGACTGGGTAAACTTGGAGGCCGACATAAATCCCTTACCACTGACTTCGGCTCCATGGCTACTTAGGGAGAAACAACCTCTAGACATGAAGAATCATCCGATTACAGGGACCACCCTGAAGGTCATGTATGAAGTAGCGACAAGCACTAGTATTACCTCGAAGCTGAATCCTCTCACCCCCTTACAGGACAACCCAGACTTTGTCCCGGGAATGGTAAATAGAATCTTTAGATCAGGAGTGACCCACCAGGCCCTAAGGGCAGGAGACGGTTTCCACAATGGTAGGAGGAAAGACCAACAGACCTTGATGAATGATCATATGCTTTCACATCTTCCATTCTGGTCATTCTTGCAGTTGCATAGCTATTTGTCAGACAACAAACACAAACCTTACTTCACCAGACAATTGACATCCTTGGAGTCGGTATGCCATGCAGGTGAGCACTTCCAAAGAGCGACTTCTGTCGCTTATCAGTGGCTAAGGTTGAGTAGAGCCAATGAATCGGAAGACCTCAGGAGGAAGTGGTCGGAGGCTCTTCAGAGGGAACTTTCAGATAAACAATGGTCACGGGCTTGTTCTTTGGCCCACCAATGTTCTATCAGTACTAAGATGCAGGAAACTGCTTATAAACTCCTAACACAATGGTACTTAACCCCGGATAAACTGCACAAGTGGAATTCGCAGACATCCGACACTTGCTGGCGTTGCCAAAGGGAAAAAGGCACACTGCTACACATATGGTGGCATTGTTCAGCTCTTAAACCATTCTGGGACGCAGTTAAAAAGAGGATTGTTCTCATAATGGAGACGAACCTCGCACTGGATGCGGCAAGCTGTTTGCTGCACATAAACAATTTCTCAATCAAAGCGTACAAAAAGTCCTTGTCCAGACATCTGCTGAATGCAGCGAAATCCTTGACCCCTCTACACTGGAACTCTACCAGTATACCTACAGTTAGATGTTGGCTGACCAAGGTGCCGGATGTCTGCGAAATGGAGGAAACACGGGCACAGGCCTCCGAACAAGTGGAAAGATTCCACAAGACTTGGCAGCCTTGGTTTGCTTTTAAATGGTCAGATAAACTTGAGTCACTGCTAACTTAGTCTTGGGTGCAGATGTGCTCAGATTTTACCGCCACAGGTCCCTCTTGGGAAGTCCTTTCTTTTCTTAATATTACCACCTTTACCTTCTTCTTCTTCCATTTCTTCCATCAATACTCTCTTGATATCATTATATATCTGTGATCTGAAAGCTATTTTCAATATTTGATTTTGTTTTCGGAAACTTCTTCCAGATCGAATATGTTATTATGTTAGTTATTCATGTTTTAATACATCATTGCACGACAATGTGATTCTTGGTCTCAAAGTTTTACCTGGCTTGACAGGCGAGCTATTGAACAAATGGCAATGTAACGAGCTTGTACAGATATATTCCTTTTGTTGCTATAATAAACGAATAATGTTTAAAAAAAAAAAAAAAGTTAGTACCCAGTTATATTATTTACATTAAGGAAAGAGTCCAGGCCTTTTTTAAAGCAATCAACCGTGCTGGCCAAAACCACCTCTGGAGGGAGTCTATTCCACATTTTCACAGCTCTTACTGTGAAGAAACCTTTCCGTATTTGTAGATTAAATCTTTTTTCCTCTAGACGTAAAGTGCCCCCTTGTCCTTTGTGATGACCTTAAAGTAATTAACTCAACACCAAGTTCACTATATGGACCACTTATATACTTGTACATGTTGATCATATCCCCCCTTAATCTTCTCTTCTCAAGAGAGAATAAATTCAGATCCTCTAATCTTTCCTTATAGCTGAGCTCCTCCATGCCTCTTATTAGTTTGGTTGCCCTTCTCTGCACTTTCTCCAGTTCCCCGATATCATGGTACACATGGTATTAAACATAATAACTGAAATGATTATTCTCCTACCATGTAGCTACAAGTGTGGTCTGTAATCTCCCATGCTTTTCTTCTTTGCCATACATTACTAGAGATGAGAGGAATTTTAGCAGAGCAGAGGTCAGATGTAATTTCCTTTCAGTGAAGTGGCTTGTCTCTCCAACAGACCTCAAGCTTTCTATGGTGCTCAGTCTATTTTACATAACACACACCCATCTGCTAATCAATAGCTGGGTGTGTGCTATGTAAAACAATACAAGTCATTACAAGTTAATTTCCACACCGATCAGTCTATTAATCCGTGTGCTTCTCTCTGCCTGCTCTCTTCTGGTAATTTGTAAACTGGCAGAACAAAATGCAACCTAGCAGCTGGCTATATAGACAAGGCAGTGGGCGGGCAAAGGTGGGACATAGGTGGGAGTGAGCAGGGTTCCACGGGTCTATTGTGGGTGGAGCCTTATCAGGACTTGTATGTAGAATGAATGACCGAGATTTCCATGGATATAGGCGCCCCTCCCGCAGTAATGTCAGGATGTTTCTGCAGAGAAATAGATGCAAATGGCGACAACATGTGTGCTGTTAAACACAGGCAATTCGAAAACCAGGAAATAAAGTTGTCACCACACTAAAGGAAGTGCACATGAGAGCTGAAGACAAGGTAGATATCTCACCATCCTTACTGCTTTTTGCAAAACAATCAGTGACATGTTTAACAGACTGTATAGGTGCATAATAAATTGATTTCTTCATTTTGACCATAGTTCTACTTTAATAATGAAAAGGTCAAAATTGGTGCTAATAAAATTTTTACAGAAAAATGGTGTTACAAAGCAATAAACACATAATATACAGCAGCAAAGAGATAAGGCAGAATTGAAGGGAGAAAGATACTTGCAGTTCATGTCTGAGATTGAACAGAGATTTTCCAATGAGTCAAACGGGTTCTCAGATGTTTGTAGTTGATGATAAAATGGAGAACTGACCACTGTCCTTTCCATTCCCTTCTCTCTAGGAGTAACTGGGTGGGGCCATATGCCCCTGGCCACTCACAGGGGTAAAGAGGGCCCATGGCCTGTCCGGGGCAGACCATGGAATAACGTCCCTGATATACGATTTCTGTACCAATATCATATCTCACAATATGTCCAAAGTGCATTCCCAAAACCGATTTATAGTCCAGCATTGAAGTGGCATTCGAACAAGTCTAAGCATGACAGGTTTCCATTATTTAATTAATCTAGGAGGAAGAAGTGTTACCAGTGGTTCCCCATATGATTGGGCCTATGGGTGTTTGGGCTTAATTTGTTCAGTGTAAAATTCCGCATTCAAATATGTACTTTTTATTAAGATGTCAGGTTCCTATCTGAGTTTATGAATCCTGTGTATATTTCTTTAGTTTTGCATGAGGTATAGAGGTCTCTGGCAGGTCACTTGGCTTCAGTGTCATTTTACGACCCTCCTTGGTTCTGAGCCTCTTTGATGCCATGCTCGATAGGTTTAATGGGCGGCCTAGCAGAAACAGACATCCTGGGCTCATGTATCTAAGATAACAATTCCTTTTAAAGTGGCTTTTGGAATTCCATGCTGAAAAGGGAGGATGGTTGTGTGAGGTATTCTGCACTGGGTGTTAGGCTAAAACTGTCATGGCTGATGTCTGAACAAAATGGTTGACAGCTTTTCGTGTGTCCAGCACGTGACATTATTACAGATGGGTCCGGGGATATCACCACTCCCAGGTATTTGAAGGAGCGAACAGTATTGATTTGAGAGGCGCCTGCAGGAAAGGGTGATAGCAGCGGATCCAGGGGCATAAAAACAGATTTAGACCAATTTATGGTAAATCCAGAAATTTTACCAAACTTAATGGTTTGCAATAAAGTTCACAAAGAATCATTGATATCCTCCAGATACAACAATGCGTCGTCCACATAAAGAGATATCTTATCCTCCAACAGACCCCTTTGCAAACCCATAATGTCATGATTTCTATGGATTAACATGGCCAATGGCTCCACTGCCAATGCAAATAAAAGGGGAGATAACAGACACCCTTGACGAGTGCAATGCAAAAGGAGAGGAAAGGGAATTATTAGTACGGATCCTGGCTCGGGGAGCAGAGTAAAGAACCCGCACCCAGTTAATAAAGTTGTCACCTAACCCAAACCTGGTCAGAATCTCCCAGAGATAGGGTCACTCAAAACTGTAAAAAGCCTTGGCAGCGTCTAAGGATGGAATGGCCCTATATTCAGGATTATCCACTCGTACCTGCAAATTAAGAAACGGGCATCTTATGTTATCCGCCGTTGACTATGTCGGGATAAACCCTGACTGGTCAAGGTGGACTAGGTGGCCGATTACCCCAGAAAGCTTATTAGCAAGGACCCTAGCCAGTAGTTCATCTATATTAAGTAAAGATATAGGACGGCATGATTCTGGTATTTTTCTGTCCTTTCCCGACTTTAGGAGCATCACAATACAGGCCTCCTTCATGGAATCAGGCAGATGACCTGTTCTGAGCCCGGTGACTTGTGGTTTGGTGCATTTACAGGGCCTCTGTCAATTCCTCAATAGTTATCGGAGAGTTCAAAGCGGCTCTTTCATCCACAGAAACCTGGGGAAAAATAGTCGTGCGAAAGAATAGCGTTACATCAAGCGAGGTGACGTGGGTCTTAGAGGCATACAAATCTGTGTAAAAACACTGAAATATATCCAAAATATCAGAGTTGGAGGTACACACATCACCAGTTAATGACTGAATCTCAGTAATAGAGCTATTTTTATGCTGCACCCTAGCTACCAGAGCCAACAAGTGGCCAGTGTTCTCTCCCTCCTCAAAATAACTTTGCTATAGGAAATATCTTTTTTTCCTCTGCTGCCGATAATACTACCGTATTATATAGGGATTGGGCCTCCACTCAGCTGCTGTAATTGTTTTTTTGGGGATTTACCAATAGCGCCTCCTCCCTGCTTTCCAGTTCAAGATGAACTGTATCCTCCCACACTGTGAATCTATGCTTAATATGGGAAATTCCCTGTAATAATGAGACCCCGTAATAATCCCTTAACAGAGTCCCATATCACAGCTTCACTAGCAGAGTGTACATTAAATCTGACAAATTCCATCAATGCACTTGGAGTAGGAAACAGGGTTAAACAAAACGCATTAACTCACCACAACGGTTGAGTAGTCCAGTCTGCAGTAGCCACACGTACCCAAAAGGGAGAATGATCCGAAAGGAGGCGGGGTTCATATGCAGTATCTACTATGTACATGTATGGGAGCAAAACATTATTTCCCAAGCCTAAATCAATTCTAGATAATTCTAGATAATCCTCCATGAGAAGCAGAATGGCAAGAGAAAAATAAGGCGGCAAAGGCAGTTCTACATGGCACCACCGGTTTAGCGCTCGGAATGACGCACATCCTATCTAGTTGTGGATTAAGAGCATTGTTAAAGTCCCCCCGGCTAGCACAGACACTAGGGTGCAATGCCATAAATTGTGCCAGTTTCTTGAGATAGTCAGAGGAGAAGGGAAGAGGAACATATATAGCTGCAACAAGCCATAAGAAGCCTTTGAGTTTACAGAATAAAAAAACAAATCTGCCATCTCTGTCAACCTGCTTCCCCAAGCAAGTGAAGGAGCAATTATTAGAGATTGGCACACTCAATCCCCTGGAGAAAGAGAGGAATATGTAGAATGTAGCTGTACAGGAAATTTACGAGAGCAGAGCAGGCGGACAGTCTGGCTGCAAATGTGTCTCCTGGAGACATACTAAATGTGGCTTCAATCTGAACAAATGTTGAAACATTGCCCCACATTTAGTTTTGCCGCTCAATCCCCTCACATTCCAGGAAAGGAAAAGCAATCCCTTGTTAGTTTTCCGACATAGTGATGATAGGTAAAAAGTAAGGGGGTACTACACTTGCAAAATGTGACCCATAGTTTCAAACAGCAGCCATAATAGTAATTTTGCAAAACTTATACTAGAGAATTTCCCATCTCTCAAGAATAAAAGAAAATGGTTAGGGCGCCATCTAGTGTCATAATTTAGGAGTTACAGGCAGTGACAGCTGCCAGAATGTCCTGTAGAGTAGGTTCAGGATCTGCACTGGCCTGCTGACTGACCACCACCATATTGGTGGCATGCTGCTGTGTGTATTGTGTACTCATTGATGGAAGAGTAGGGGTGTCAGCCAGCAGCAGGGGGTAGCATCCAGGTGGTCGTCTGGGTTATTCCCTCCAGGATTAGGCAGTTGAAGTGGTGGGGGGGGTCCTTGCCAGATTTAGAAAAGAGCCACTGAGTGGCCTCCTTAGCCGACCGCGGTGGGAGGTCACCATTTTGGCCATGATTGTCAGGCGGGATGCGAAGGCCCTGTGCCCATTTAGACATTTTGAGGCACAAATATATCCAGCCAAAGAAAGCAGAGATTCAGCGGTAGCCAATGATGGTAGTCCTAGAATGTTGCGAGGCAGGATGGAGGTGCTATGAGAAGGATTCTTCAGGATTCCCAACGGAGCTCTCAGCAGCACGTCTCTCTACATGCCTCGCTCGGCCACGCCCCCCGTCCATACTACAGGCGGTCCCCTAGTTACAAACATCTGACTTACAAACGACTCCTACTTACAAACGGAGGGAGACAACAGGAAGTGAGAGGATATCTCCCCCTAGGAAGGGAAATTCACTCCTGTAAGAGTTATTATGGGAAAAAGATGTCTCCGCTGATGCTTTATCACCAAGGTTTGTTTCCACAACAACTCAAAATGTTCAAAATCCAATTATCATTGGGACAGGATGTGAGGTGAAATCTTCTGAACAGAAACATAGACAGCAAAACAAACATTACAGGGGTTTTAACCCTCCCCTATGCTATCCACAAAGCTTAAAGATAGCTTTTTTGGCTGAAGCCACATTAAAAAAATGTACCTGTTTCAACTTACAAACAAATTCAACTTAAGAACAAACCTACAGACCCTATCTTGTTTGTAACCCGGGGACCGCCTGTATTATTACTCAAGATCTATCAAACTGGTGGCCATATTCATGTGGTCTAAAATTACTGCGTGTATGTAGATCAAATTGTTATACAAATACTATAAAATATACTGAAAGTATTGTCATTATATAACCAATAACAAAGCAAACCTATATCTATATTAATTAACTTGACAACACAATTCCATAAATAAATTGAACATAAATGAAAAAATACCCTTGCACTACCTCACCAACTGCTATGCCAAAATCCATAAAAAAAGGATTTTATTATGACTTACCGTAAAATCCTTTTCTCTGAGTTCACTGACAGACACAGCCCTTCATTAGACAAGTGGGGTTATGATCATATCACTAGGAGTAGACTAGGCAAAATAAAACAAAAGCATAGGTTGGCCCCTCCCAGGGGGGCGTCCTCACCTTAGCATATAACCCCCTGCTAGACAATAGCATATCAGTTCATAACAAGCTGTACAAACTCAACAGAGGGGTGGGTGCTGTGTCTGTCAGTGAACTCAGAGAAAAGGATTTCACGGTAAGTTATAATAAAATCCCTTTTACTCTTACGTTCACTGACAGACGCAGCCCTTCATTAGACAAGTGGGGATGTCCCAAAGCTGTGTCAATCAAGAGGGGCGGGCAACTATAACAAATGTACCCAACAAAAAAAACTCTCTCAGGCGGCGCCAGTCGCGCCTACACTGCCGCTTGCAAAACTTTGCGGCCAAAAGCAGCATCCGCCGATGCTGAAACATCAACTTTGTAAAACTTAGTAAACGTGTGCACTGAGGCCCAAGTAGCCGCTTTGCACACCTCAGACACCGAGGCCTGGTGTCTAAAAGCCCAGGAAGTACTAACTGCCCTGGTGGAATGAGCTGTGACCGGAAAAGGGGGAACCTTGCCCCGAACCTCATATGCATGAGTCACGGTCTTCCTAATCCAATGAGAAATGGTAGCTGACGAGGCCGCCATGCCTTTGCGCGAACCCTCCGTCAGCACAAATAAAGAATCAGACTTCCGAAAGGAAGCTGTAGAAATCAAATACACCCGCAAGGCCCTCACCACATCCAAAGAATGTAGTTCAAATTCCTTGGGATGCGACGGATGCGGGCACAATGAGGGAAGCCTGAAGAAACAGGGCCCTGCCTACGGCGAAAATCCCGCTGTTTTAGCTCTGGAAGGAAAGTACTCTTCCCTCCAGTGAAATCGGGAGATTACAACCCCAGATGCGTCCCCACTAATAAGCCCCCCACCGGCCGGCTACCTCAGAAGGTGCCCCTCTCCGCGCCCCTAGGACGGAAGAGGGGTCCACTCACCGATCCGACGGGCGCAGCGGGTAGCCACCCGGAGCAGACTTTCCTCCCCACGGAGATGGATGCTGCTGGCCAGGCCATTGGACAGGAACAAACCAGTCACTGGGCACAAGTGGGATCAGCCACTGGCAGCCCGCACGGAACGGGCCCTATGCGCAGGGCCGTCTTAATGAGCGGGCACCCCTGGGCAAAGCCCAGGGGCCCCAGCTGCATGGGAGCCCCTGCATTTTCCCTGTCCCCTGTCAAGTCAAGCAGATCAGTGGCGGGGGGGAGGCTGTCCTGCCTGTCCCCCCCACTACACACTGCCTGTCTGTCCCCCCCACTACACACTGCCTGTCCCCCCTCTGAACACTGACTCCCCCCCCCCCCCACTACACACTGCCTGTCCCCCCTCTACACACTGACTGCTCCCCCTCTACATACTGACTGTCCCCCCTCTACACACTGATTGCCCCCCCTCTACGCACTGACTGTCCCCCTCTACACACTGTCCCCCCCCACTACACACTGCCTGTCCCCCCCCTCTGAAGACCGACTGCCCCCCCTCTACTCACTGACTGCCCCCCCACTACACACTGCCTGTCCCCCTTCTGTACACTGACTCCCCCCCCACTACACACTGCCTGTCCCCCCTCTGAACACTGACTCCCCCCCACTACACACTGCCTGTC
>BLSH010378896.1:6572-23136 GCA_018402905.1 Glandirana rugosa | reverse complement strand
TTAAAACTCCGTTCATATAGACACATGATGTATAGTTTACGTTTGGTAGAAATAGGAGTTGCAAAATTTCTGACACCTCTATGTAAATTAAGACCTTGTTAATATAGATGGTGCCATTATTAGTAGAATTAAGCTTAAACTCGATTAAAAGAACAATAACATTTTAGGGTGTAAGAATGTTACAGGAGAAAAAGTAGGGGTTAATATAAATTTACAAGACCTAGATGTTTTACATTTATTGAAACATTATCTATTATTTAGAGTAGAAAACAAGAAGGATGAAAACCTCACAAATGGTACAATAAACATTATGAAGGGCGGGAATGAAACCAGAAACTTTGAATGTAATATGATGGATATGGGCTTCTGGGAAATAGTAGTAAAAGGTAATGATTCAACGATTTGGGCGGGAAGTATTACAAATAACATGGTAAACACTCCAAAAGTAGGAAGAACAAAAGATGAGATTTATTATCTATTACAAAGTTATTTACATTTTGTAGATCCAGAACATTTAAATATAATTGGGGATGAAAAAGAGGACATTGTAAGAATGTGGGATTTTACAATAACAAGAAAATTAGCTCAAATTCGAATTAAGATGATTATTACCGTGGTAGATATAATTGTTCCAGAATTAAATGTATCTCCACAGTCTTTAAAACGTTGAGGATAAAGATGGTTTGCATTTGATATGTAGTACACAGATATACTTGCCTCAAAATTCATTATTGACTTGGAAGAGGAATGGTGAATTTTTGGGAAGTTTTCTTCACAATGCTACTAATATAATTCATAAAGGGATTTTTGGTAGTGTAAATTGGATTCATGATAAATTTATTTATCAGCAAAGAGTATCATTAAATGATACTGGTATATATGAGTGTTGCATATCAATTGAAAATTATCCTTTGAAGTGTGCTAATGCTAGTGTTATTGTAATGTCACCAAGAAGAACACCGTGTATTGATAAAAAAAGTGTTCCTGCTAATCCTTTTCAAATTAACCATTTCCAATCCAGAATTCTCTTGAGAGAAGGAAAGTTTGTTATTATATTGTGGAACTTTAATATTTCGGAATGGAAAATTTATTACAAGGTTTCCACAATGGCAAGAACATCTGGTTAATATGGAATTGGGTATTGAAAGATGGTTTGGAATTAATATTAGGAATCATAACAGAAATAAGCGTGGTATTGTTGAAGGTATTTTAGGAGGAGTTGGTACTATTGGAAGTATAACAAATAGTATGGATATTAACACTTTAAAGTCTGATCTTGAGACAGCTGGTTTAGTGGGGAGTAATCGTATTAAAGTACAAAGAAATTTAAATCAGATATTAGAAGAGATGGTTATTAAAACAGCCAATGTAATGGGTCCATCCATATTACATCTACAAAATATTACTCTTAATTTAATGACAAGTGAACAGCATTCTCATATAGCTAGAGCATGCTTAGAGATCCAGACAGAATATTCCACTAATTTTAAAATAATTGCCCAAGCATTTCAGAGTGGAATAACTCCTCTTGGTATTTTACAGAATTTACCCAAAGAATATAAATATGCAATAAATCATACAGATTTATGGGTAAATAAATGGATAGGATGTAATCAGAATGTATGCTATAGTTCTTCTATGATTCCTCTAGCAGGGAAAGAACAAATATTGGTTCCAATTACTGTCTTGGGATTACCTGTTAGTAATACACAATTATTATATTACAAATTACAGTATACAGATTTTGCGTTTAACAATGATAGTTTTGAGTTAGAACAATTAGATCTATCATCATGCTTACAATTCCAATCCAAAGTTATCTGTTTACCTAATCAAGACAAAGGAATATTTCATTCTTGTTATCATAATCATACATTATGTTCATCAAGAATAGAAAAAGTTAAAACTACTTCTGAGTTAATTACTTTCGTAGATAAAAAGAAAGTTTGTTTTCAAATCATGACAGACACGGAAAGGGTTAAAACGTTCTTCTCTTCTTGTACACATACAGAAACCTTGAGTCAAGGATTGTATTGTATAGAAGGAGACATAGTAGCAAGAAGTGTTAATGGATTGAGAATGAATTTTGCAAATATGCTTATGAGAAATATAAGTGCTCTTCCCATACAGTATAATATTTCTCAGATAGATGAATTTCCTTGGGAAGATTGGGTTAATTTAATTCAGAAGGATAAAGGTTTATTAATAGCTTTGGCAAATGAACTCCATAATGCAGAAATATTGTTTAAACATGAACAAGGAAAGTTACAAGAAATAGAACATGAGTGGTCTGAATTTTCAGGTCATTCATGGTGGTCAAAATTTACTCGTAACATAGCAATGTTGGGAAAAACTTCAATTACTTCTGCAGCAGGAAATATTTTATTGCATCCTATAGTTATTATATTCATTATTATGGTATTATGCATTATATTCCAGTTATGTTTTATGTTTAGAATGAAAAAGTTATATAAGCGAATTATATCAAAAAACAGACTGCGCTACCCCTAAAGCTGAAAACAAGAATATTTAACACAGCCGCAACACTCCAGTGTGAATACTACACCCTAAACATATACAATAGTGAACAGAGTTGCGCTCGTGTGGGTCTTATAACTAAAAATAATATGTAAACATTCCAAATGTGTATACAAGTAAATGGTGTGACACTGCTATTGAGAGGCGATGCCACAAAAAATATAATAAAATAGAATAAAGAAACTTCAACAGCTAAGTGTCCAAGTGTCAAAGTCCATAGAAGATGAACAACCCGGTGCAATAGTGGAAAAGAAGGGATGTTCTTGTAATGGTCTCCCCAATCAACTGTGTCAATACATCACACGCCACCCGAAAGTGAGAGAGACCTCCACCACAGCCAAGTTGTCTCCTTACCAGATCTCCTGGAGCCGCCTGTGTGGATCAGGACCTCCACGGGGTCGTGACTGGGGGGTGTCACCTAAATCCCAGGTATGTGGTTTAAAAAATGTACTAACCAAGCTAATAAAGAATGTAAGCCTAGATATGAAATGTCAATTGGTTGGTAGGAAAACCCATGTGGTGCTACCAACCAATTGACATTTCATATCTAGGCTTACATTCTTTATTAGCTTGGTTAGTACATTTTTTAAACCACATACCTGGGATTTAGGTGACACCCCCCAGTCACGATTTTTTGCATAACTAGGTTTATTTGGTATTTCTGAGTTTTATTTAATTTATGTCTGTTGCAATACTGCTGTTCTATTTTGATGTTACTTCAGGCCATATCGCAACGGGAGTTTAGGAGGTAGCCATCCCCCTCTCCTACATTTAGCTATTATCTATATATATCTTTCCACGAATCCTTTAGGACCACAGCACTATATGAATATTATTTATATTGTTTTACAAAAATACGGGTATCCCACCCAAAACAAGAAGAGGGGTTATTCCCCAATTTGGCCTAATTTTTTGCTCTGATGTTAGGACATTTCTTCTTTTTCTGTATTTTTGTAGATAAGGTTAGGATGTAAGTTGGGAGCCTTTAACTAGATATCCTGTCCGCCTTAAGAGGGGTTTTTTCCTCTCTTCTCTGTTGTCCATTTTTTATCTCCACGTCGGTTTTTATTTATTATTTTTTATTAGAAGCATTCCCTATGCCATCTGCTGGGGGGCTTGCTTGCAACATAGGATCTATGTCCTTCCGGTACCAGAGGCAGATGACGTGTCGACCCTACGTTCGTTTGGAACGCAAGCCTGTGGGACTTCCGGCCAATGATGTGCTGATCTGAGATTCATTTGGAACACAAGCCCATAAGACTTCCGGCCGGTGGAGTGGGAGGCGCATGGTGACGAGGTCATCCCACACGTTTAGACACACCTTTGATTGCGGAGGCGGGGTGGGAGGAACAGGTACACATACCTCCGAGATGAACATTGTGATTGGCCAGTTGCGGGGATAGGAAACGTATGTAAAGCGGTGAAGCAGGACAGCCTCCATGCCCCGGAAGACGTCCGTTGGCGACGAAATCGATTGGGTGGAGTGCTGTCCTGCTACCACCGCTGTTGCAGTTCTATCGTTGTACAACTCTTCTTTTAGTGATGTGAGTTTTTACTATTTTATTCAAATTTTTGTGTAAACGATACTAAACTATTGGTCCCCTTTCTTTGGGCATCTGAGGTGACCCGAGGTGGATCGTGGAGGGGCGCATCCCCTGAATCCAGACTAGTGGAACCCCGGGAAGGGTATATGCCCCAATAAGAGGTCTTGGACCCCTTCTTCAGAACAAGTGATCCGGGAGACCCAGTGAAGTGAGGCAGATAACTCTGAGGGAATACATCGGTGTGACCCCGTGGAGGTCCTGATCCACACAGGCGGCTCCTGACCCCCTGTAACAAGGGGTCCAGGAGATCTGGTAAGGAGACAACTTGGCTGTGGTGGAGGTCTCTCTCACTTTCGAGTGGCGTGTGATGTATTGACACAGTTGATTGGGGAGACCATTACAAGAACATCCCTTCTTTTCCACTATTGCACCGGGTTGTTCATCTTCTATGGACTTTGACACTTAGCTGTTGAAGTTTCTTTATTCTATTTTATTATATTTTTTGTGGCATCGCCTCTCAATAGCAGTGTCACACCATTTACTTGTATACACATTTGGAATGTTTACATATTATTTTTAGTTATAAGACCCACACGAGCGCAACTCTGTTCACTATTGTATATAAGCAAATTAGAAATGAAATCAGGAAAGGAGATGATCTTTTACAAAATATGCTAAAAAGAAATATGGTTTCTGGTTTTGTTGACTTGGTTACAGATGATAAAACATTTGGAATTGTTAGATCAAAACTTTGAATGCGTGGGATATGAATGAAGTGTAAATGATTCAAAATTAAATATGATTATTATTCATATTTCAGAGGGGAATGTTATATTTCTAATATCTAAATTCTAATTCGGTTTTAAATAAAAGTCCTAGGCTATAATAAATTCCCTCAATTATGTGTGACTGAGAAGTTTTGAGCTAATTGTTCAAAGATGTTCAAAGTCTGGAATCAGGTTTTCAATTTCAGAAAATGTCAAGATGATTGATGGTTTTAAGTTTATATTTTTCTTTAAAATATGGCTATGTAAGGTATACCTTATTTTGATTTATGTGAGCTTTAAATGTCATAGGTCAAATCACATCTGGTCTGTGTTTAAGTTGTGAGAGATGGTTTAAATTTTCACTCTTAACCCCCACCTTTGGAAGGAGGTAGTGGGCGGTGATATGGGAGGTAATGTAGGTGTGTGTGTAGTGTTATATTCACCTCTGCTGGAGTTTCAAGAAATTAGTCTCGCATACACCTAAAGATTGAAAGTCTTAACACAGTCGAAAAGACTTACACACTGATTAGAGTTGAGGCAACCCGTACCAAACTTTGGGGTGTCCGTGACCCGGACATTTGAAAAAAAATTTGGGTTCGGGTATTTGATCCCGCCTATTGAATAGCTGCAGGGCAGCCAATCAACAAGCATTTCACTGGTTTGTCCTTAGAAGTCATCACAGCCATGCCTACTAATGGCATGGCTGTGATTGGCCAGTGCATCATGTGACCCAGCCTCTGTATAAGCTGGAGTCACGTAGTGCTGCATGTCACATGCTCTCAGACTAGTGTAGGGAGAGGATGCTGCCGGTGCTGTGAGGGACAGATTGCAGATATAGTAACATCTCATCCTGCATTACAGAATGATCGGATTCTGGATTAGGTAGAGATTACTACTACTGCTTTGAGGGACAGATTGCAGATCTCATCCTGCATTACAGAATGATCTGATTCTGGACTAGGTAGAGTCTACTGCTTTGAGGGACAGATTATTGTTCTAAAATCATCGCCTACTCATATAGGGTGAGGTTCCTGCTGGTGCTGTAAGGGACAGATTGACCGGCCTCACACAGCCATTGGTATACTTGTTTTTTTTAATATGCCTCAATATTTTGGGGGCTACCCCAATTAGGGAAAAAAAAAAAGTGTTGGCTACCTCCTCCACAGTGTAGTCAACCTCTAAGCCCCTACTCCACATCCACCCCCCTTCCCATTTTTCTTTTTTTTTTTTATTTGATTTTAAGTTATTTTCCCTATCCCCATTTTTTCGTAGGGCACTTATCCTACTCTTACCCCCAGTTTACTTACTTTTTCACCCCTGTAGCACTTGCCAGGCCATTTTTGTGTCGAAAAGTTCGGGTCCCCATTGACTTCAATGGGGTTCAGGGCCCGGGGTCAAGTTCGGTACTGAACCCAAACTTTTTTGTTGTGAAGTTCGGCCGAACCCGTACATCCAGGTGTCCACTCAACTCTAATTAGGATGATTATATGATCATCCCTAGGTTACAACTCAAAACACATGTCTTATGCATATTTATCACTATAATAATAAAAAAAATAAAAACACACCTTAAGCCCTCGCTTTCAGTAGGATTACACATAGGCAGACCTGTTGTACTGTGTTTCGGACTTCATCTATGGCCCCGAGACCAGTGATAGCCACCACCAGAACTGCAGTCCTGACAGTACACAACCCTGCCTGGATTCATGCCACCAGAGTAAAGTTGGTAAAGAGACCTGACCCAGGAGGTCTCAAAAGCAAGAAAGGAGGTACTAACGCGGGCAGAAAGCCCTAACCTCAATAAGTAAAGACAAGGAGGTATTAATGGAGGTAGACAACCTTGACCCTGAAAATTAACTGCTATCTGAATTTTGGACAATGGCCCTTGATCCTACCCCCATCTCTAGTAATCTTATGGACTTCTCATATGTATTAGTACAGAGGTGGCCATTACCCGCAAGGGTAAAACCCCTAGTCTCACAACATTCTGGTATAACACATCAAACACATATGTAGCCACCTTTACTTTTGACTGCCATATAGTTCACTGTCCTACAGTATAATAATAAAAAAAAAATTTTATATATATATATATATATATATATATATATATATATATATATATATATAGTGTGTTCCAGGTGAATTCAAAGCCAGAGATCAAGTGACAGCTGGATTTGAATTACTTATCCCCATAATAACTGTTAATCAGAATAGATAACAAAACATTGATTATAATAAATGTAATTTAACTAACTCAGGTATAGACAACCCATGGGATCAGTATTTTGGGTGGTTCACTGGGTGGAAACAAGCCCTAGTTCAACCTTTTATAAACATTGCTGCATTATTCTATTACAGCTAATATAACAGTAAACTATTATACGTATGTTTTAGAAAGATGTTGTGCAAGGGAGTAGATAATTTCTCTATGCTCAGGTATATCGTGTCAGAACAGATGTCTAAAACACCTCTAGACGGGTGGGTATAGTCCTTTTACAAAAAGGATATCAAGGACAGGACAGTCGCTATGCCCACTGACTTTACCAGGGAGCTATATGCCTCCGATGACATCTGTGACAATGCAAGGCCTGAAAGGGTTCTAGGGGAAATCCTGTTCATGATTTTAGAGGGGATTATGGGAGGCGGCAAGAAAAACACTGAAACACCATCTTGTTCTGGACTCCATTTTAAGATGCCCCCGCCATTTCACATTAGATGTTTAGTTACGTGCAGAAAATTCAGTTTCTAGTTTCAGTTACTGTATAATCCTTATGCCTCATGTGAAGACCATTAAACTTTAGTTTCATTTCTTAATTGAAAACTCTAGCTCCAGGCAGATTTTACCCTGGAATGCTCCCCCTCCTTTAGGGAGGAGTTTGTCTATAATAATTGTTTCAGTCACCTATAATTACCAACCTATAGTATTAAGTATTTTAGAATATCATTAACTTTGCAACGCCCTTCATGGCTTTGTATAAATGTCATACCCACGGAAGTAAAGCCAAGGAGGATTTTGGCGTACAATCTGTGTGCTGTGTCTTATTTCCCCAAGTTATTCTCCCTGGATCCTGAAGAGATATGCTGAGACGGTCCAAGCCAGTGAGGACAGCGCGCCTCGCTGACACCCCAACAGCCCCCCATCCTAAAACTTCACCAGCTGCCACTGGTACACAGCCTTCAGTCTGGAGCCAGAAATATTTAAAGATAAGAGATCAGAAAGCTTTTACTGGGAATCAGACTATGCAGGCAGAATGTAGCATTAGTACTTGTGGGCCTTTTGAAAGTAATACAACAAAGCTCCAGCAGGGAGGCGCTATGCCATAGACTAATAGACTTCAGAAATTAATCCAAAGTCAGTTTGGCGCTAAATAATGATTGATCAGACACAATAGAGCTCATTGGATTTTATTTGAAATGTGGATGAAATTAATTTCTGGTACTGAGCAAAGCACAATGTATGTCTACATGAGTAGGAAGGATGCAGATTGGAGGGAGTTTACAAAACAGGATAAAAGAATTCTCTTCATCCACTATTGTCATTCCACTGAACCCGGATGTAGACATGTGGGACAGGCAGCTCCTCTTATGGATTTGGTTTCAGGGTGATGGACTTGAGCTGGAGGTCTGCCACAAACAAATATGGGATCTCCTCTATGGGAGCATGGAGTGGAAATACAATAGGCTTTCCTTCAAGTAATTGTACGAGGATCTGGTTTTGCTCAAACTGGAAGCAAACCTGTAAGAAAAGAAGTGGCACAGTGAGTGTCAGCTTGCTGGACAAAAAAAAAAAAAAAAAAAAATCCAAACAAAAATCAGTGTTAGCTATAAAGACCATCAAACTGTTCAACAAAAATCTTTCCATATGACAATATGTGCATGTAGCTTATATTATGTATTTAGGTATTGCAGAAAATGGTTACTGGAAAGGAAAATTGGAAGGATGAGCTTCAACATTTCAATGACCGGGTCTGAGGACGGTGCATCTGTCACCTAAAACAATGACTGGAGCCCTCAGATCAATAGCTGTTGGCCAGTTTGCAGTGCCTGCCATTCTCAAATGGCGTTTCTTCAGGAGGTTTCTATGGCTTCCTTGACCTACAGCTGATTAACCTCCCATTTACTGGTGCCCACTTCAGGGCCCAGCATCAAGAAACCAATCATTTTTTTTACGGCTTTAAAAACAGCATTTTGACCACCACTGAAAACAGAGTTATTACCCGATAACTCACTTTTCAGGAATCTTCCAGGACGGCTTACAGAGAGAGGCTCCTCCCACCTAACAGGAAACACATGATCCACATTATAAAAAGACTGCTCACCAGTAGTACCTCAGTATTAAACAAATAACCGAAGGCTCTGATATACACACAGTATTACTCTATTGGCAAACCATCAACTTAAATGACAGTTATACCCCCATAACCATGTCAGACAAGTTGATCATTAAGGGGGGGAATTGGAGCCGTCCTGGAAGATTCCTGAAAAGTGAGTTATCAGGTAATAACTCTGTTTTTCCCAAGTCATCTTCCAGGACGGCTTACAGAGAGGATAACATAGAACTACATGATTAGGGTGGGACCACAGCTTCAAGCAACCTCCTCCCAACAATCTGTTCCTGGTTAGAGAACAGAATCGGTCGGAAAGGTTTCACAAAGGTTTGGAAGCTGGACCTGGTTACTGACTTGCAGATCTGGGGATGAGACTTGATGACGCTGTCAGCCCAAGAAATGGCTCATGCTCTGTTGGAAAGCTTTGATGTTTTCTAGAGAAAACAGTGATGCCTGCCAAGCTTCCATCACTGCATATTTTAATCACCCTGCGATAGTAATATTTTGACACCCTCTTGCTTTTATCTGGGCTCCAGAACCGAACAAGCAAACTAGAGGATCGCCAATCTATAGATCTTACTACATAATCTTCATTCAAGAGATGCCTATGGACATTTAGACAATAGGCCCTTGCAGTTATCCAGCGAGAGTTCTGCCACAATGCTTATACATACTCAAAATGCATATGCCCACACATATGCCCCTTCTCCCCTCTAAAAGCTGGTACGGTAGCTGTTGAGTGTTTGGAAAGGAAATGGGTAAAAAAGAACCTGACAATTTTATAAATGACAGGCGCTCTGCCCAGCGTTGTAAGTCTGACTTCATATGGCACATTGTGATACTGGTGGCAAGTTATGCAGATCACTACTTCAGGCGACTGAGCCTGTACCATTCACAGAATATTTACTTTGACCTGCTATAGCTGTTCTGTTAAGGCTGTGAAAAAAGATGCACCATGCAATATTCCCTCCAAAAAAGATTTGGGGAAACCAGTTGCCGTGATCAATCCATATTAATCAGGTCAGCAAATGAAAAAATGGTGCTTGACCCAAAAGGGAGTGCTCCACTAGAGCCTCAGTGCTCACTAGAATAGCTGCTTCTCCAGCTGAGGAGGAATCTTTGTGAGAACCAAGACACCTTGTCATTTCTGCGCAATGCTTTCTAGGAAACTTCCCAGAGCAGGGGCGCCAAACCGGCGGCCCTCCAGCTGCCACGGAACCATAAGTCCCACCATGCCTCCACCCGTGGGAGTCATACTTGTAACTGTCAGCCCTGCAATGCCTCATGGGACCCACAGCCCTACAACAGCCGGAGGGCCACCAGCCCAACACCTGCGTCCGAGTGCTGCAGCACTGGAGCTGATATCCAAGCAGGAGATAATCTGTACATCTGTCCCTTAGGCGGTTCCCCTTTTGCTCCTTTCCTTTGTCCTACAGGGAGAGGACACAAGGTGGTATGAGCCTTTTACAAGGAGAGGCGAGGGCGCAGACGATCATACCATGACCAGCACTCAGCTGCCTAGGGAGACCCAAATGAAGCCCCACCACTGGTAGGAAAAAGTGATAAACAGCCAGACTCTACAGACCCACCCTGATGGTCTGGATTGTACAGAGAGTGAACCCTACACCAGGGAGTAAGAAAGGAGAAACCCAGTTCTAGCTTCCTTCTTACCTTGGGGTCAGAGTCTGCAGGTGTCTCAGACCCGCTTCCTGCTTACAGTCTCCACTGGAGACTTTACCAGCACAGGACAAAATGGCTATGTCCGTAGGGCGTGTTTTAGAAATTGCATGAAGATACCCTTGCTGTGTATAAACCTTAATGCATTAGGACAATGTAAAGGTCCGGTAAAAGTCTTCCAATTCATACAGCCATCTATACCAATGAAGGCTAAACTTCCAGCTGTTACTACTAGTGCAACTCGCCATGCGACCCCGAACATAAAGTCGCATGACAAGTCACAGCCCATAGATTTCAAATGGCAATTGTTTCAACCTATGCGATTCAAGGCTACAGCAACCCAAGAAAGGGTCTTTTAACCCTAGAGATGCGATCTCTGATGCAACCCAAATCCAGGACTGAAGATAGATCAAAAGCCGTACTTCAAATCACGCAACCTTTGGGTCGCAACATTGGAAATGTAGCCTCAGAGATAATATATTAGATCGCATATGGAGGCATGAACCACAATGTTACCATAAGAATAAAACACCAGCATAAGCTCCAATGTTGAGTATTTAAATGCATAGAGTTATAACATACTTGAATTATAAGGACAGAGACAAAGTATTTATCTAATATCCCACACACAGCCATTTATATGTAACTAATGACAATGCCACAAGATCAACAATTGTTAGAATCATAAGTCATAGCCCAGTCTCTGGCTCCAATCAATTACATATTTATATGGTGGAACTCAGGGAGCTCCGGGTGACAGAAGTCTAGGCACACACACACTGGAGTGCACAGCAGATACTGTTACCCTATAGTAGATACAGCTTCAGCTTGCAGACATAACCAAATACCTTATTTGGAACAGAGCAAAACTGAGTCTTAACTGTATATTTAAACAATGTAATTTAACAGATTGCTGCATCCTTAACTTACTTTATATAGTGCACACTAAGGTGGGAGACAGTCTAGGATCTAGGATAAATGAAAGCTTCTGGCCCCTTTGAATAAGCCTTGAAGTGTGCAACTAAAAGCTATCAGAAGGCCAACACCTGCAGGCATTAAACGAGCATTTAAACTTGGGTGTGTCCATGTAAGCCTTGCATGGAGGTTACACCCAGGAGTCTGCCAATTGAATCATGCAGGATTCCACATCTAAATTTTAAATTCAGCCTAGGAATGGGTTATTGCTTAAGGACCAAGTCACACCACATAAAGTGTGCTTTTTTTTTACACCGCATGGAAAATAGGTTAGATGGTTCTCATTGGCCTAGTTCACACCACTGCAGTCGGTTCCAGTGCGTTCCAGCTCCAGAAAAAGTAGAACATGCTGCGTTTTTTCTGCACTTGACTACACTGTCCTGATTTTTAGTAGGGGGAAAAAGCTGCACTGGACTGCATCAAAAACACATGCAGAAAAGCATCCGGAATGCCTTTCTGAACTAGCCCTAAATCCAAAATGTCCTACTTACCCCATAGCAGACCCTGAAAACAGGGTGTAATTGATGGAGTAAGTAGACCCCCAGAGCCCTGCTCAAGTGTGACCCAAATGTAGGAAGGGTTAATAGGTTGCAGCTTCTGCTGATCTCTGGGTTAGCCAGCCCCAGCTCTGCAGTTTACAGGTGTTTTAGCCCTCTGCCTCCAAATGATCACACAATGGTGGATAAGAACACAAAGCACATTTACTCTGTTTGTGGGAGGCATGCAAACACCCACAGCGACCAATACCCAAAGGGATGACTCCTCCTAAGGGTAACCACCTTGTGGCTATTTGCCACAAATTATAGCAAGTGTCATGGCGGGACCAGAGTACATGGTGTAGCTTTGCAGACCAGATAAAGTCTGCTGTAATACTCCTTGGATGGCACCAGGGAATACTTACACAACCACCTTATAGCTGTCCCTTCAGGGGTATCTGCAGCTTGCATTCTGTTTTGGCTTTACCAACATAGTTTACCAGCCTTAACAAACATGCACCCCTCCCCCCAACTGGGAGTAGTCAGGGATTCTGGATGCCTCTGCTCCAGCCATATAGTATTCCCTCCAAAAAGATTTGGGGAAGCCAGCAGCCTTGATCCATCTGTATTAATCAGGAGCTCAACCAGCAAATGAAAACCAAGACACTTTGTCAATTACGCTGCAATGCTCTCTAGGAAACTTTCTTAGAGTGTTGCAGCACTGGAGCTGGTATCCAGGAAGGAGATCTGTACATCTGTCCCTTAGGCGGTTCCCCATTTTGCTCCCTTCCTTTGTCCTACAAGGAGAGGACACAAGGTGGTATGAGCCTTTTACAAGGAGAGACGAGGGTGCAAACGATCATACTATGACCAGCACTCCGCCACCTAGGGCGACCCAAATGAAGCCCCACCACTGGTAGGGAAAAGCGGGATACATAAAGAGCCAGACTCCCCAGACCCGGTCTGCGGATTGTACAGAGAATCATCCCAAATCCTCTGGTGTCCCCTACACCAGGGAGTAAGAAAAAGGAGAAACTTGTTTTTAGCCTCTCTTACCTTAGGGTCAGAGTCTGCAGGTGTCCCAGACCTGCTTCCTGCTTACAATCTCCACCGGAGATTTTACCAGCACAGGACAGAATGGCTTCAACCATCTTCTCTGTAGCCCTGAAAGGTCAAGTAGTGCGGATCCCGGTCTGGCGCTGTGGATCAGACGCCTCTTCTTGGGACAGTGCATGGAGCTTACAGCCCCAGCCACTAGGTCAGTGTTTGCTACCAATAACATGGCCACCCTGCAAGCATCAGGACACCATTAGACCGCACTGTCCCCCAGAAGACTCACTGAGTCAAAATCGCACACTACCAGTGTACCTGAACTACAGGCACCGCTGTTGACCGGACTCCCTTGGAGAGAGGAGGGGTCTCCTGGAGTAAAAGTTCAAGGCTCCTTTTCCAGGGCAGCCTGAAGAAGCCCAAGCCACATGCACCCCCAGGTTCACTGCCCCTGTTCTGGGATGCTGTAGCCGGGAGGCCCCTGCCACGAAGGCCATAAAAATAACAAATTTCAGAGTTCTTGTCAGGCCGAAGGAAACACATATACTGAGGTACTACTGGTGAGCAGTCTTTTTATAATGTGGATCATGTGTTTCCTGTTGGGGGGGGGAGGAGCCTCTCTCTCTGTAAGCCGTCCTGGAAGGGGACTTGGAAAAGTAGGGCATTCTTACCACTGCCCACCAATGTAAAGGGATTTTTTTTATACCACCTACTACTGAATTGGTTTCCAACAGCGCCCCCCCAGACCTGAACATTTTATAAAGGGTTCCTCTGGTGCAAAAAGGGTGACATATTTGTATGCCATGCCAGCTACATAACATCTACACTTCATGCCAAAAGAGAAACATGCAGGAGTGCCACAACCTGACTGCATGGAGGCTCTGGCATTTTACAGTGAATCCTTGTGGGCAGGGCTTAACATTTGGTGTATGAAAAAGGTACCCCATGTATAGTAAAGTGATCCTGTTGTAGATGCCTATAAAAATACAGAAGAACCCACCCTGGAGTAAGCCTCATGTGATCTTGCTTGGTGCCCAACTAGGAGTTAAGCATGAAAGATGTGATGACCACCAAACCACCTACCACCCCACATGCTGATGAGCTTCAGTTCCTGACCAGCCCCCAACTTCTCCCCAGACTGAGCCTTTACAGGGGACTTCATAGAGATTCATGTCAAGGATTTGCTGTTCCCTCTTCCTAGAATATTCATCTCACAATCATAACATTTTCAACAAATGCAATCACAAAATACAACTGAAATGTTGCATGAACAATTTCACAATCTGATAATTCTGACAAACCGCAACCACTCAGTAGGTGGTAAATCATAGCACACAATGGCAGCATGATGGAATCCATTGGATCTTTGTATGTGGGGGGGGGGGGTTCTCATCCTTCATGGAATGAGCTGAAGGGGTGACCTTCATAGCAAAGGCTATAGACCCTTCACCTAACCCATCACTGGCTGTCTACTGCCTCATTCAGAGATGGATATTCTGTGTCCAATATGAACAGCGATGCCACTTTGCCCCATCCAACATCTGCCCTGCCCCCTCCCAGCATAGACCTACCATGGTGTCTGTCCCCTCCTGGAAGGGGAAGAAGCTTTCTTTCTGTTGTGGAGCTCCCCAGACACCGTCCACCTTATAGTTCATGATGATCGTCTTCTTGTCCCCATGAGAGTCAAACCGAGGGTTAAAGTGCAGCGCCAAATTCCTTTCATCTTTTCCAAAATTTATGATAAACCTAGAAAGACAGAAACAGCAATTATTCTTCTCAGCTGACCTTGTTGGATAAAGTGCTTCATTCACCAGTGGTGCTCCCATGGGTTCAGAGGTAGTTCTGCCACTGAATTCAGAATAGCAAATTATAAATAAAGTTATATCATCGAATGTGTATTTAGATGTAAAACGAACAGTTTGGGTGAAAAACCCAACAAATGGGGTCCTGGTAATACAAATCCCCAGACCAAAATAACTAAAGTGACCCCATAGCCTGGACATGGACAGACGGTGATTTACAGATTCACAAGTGGTAAGTGAGCTTTAGGAGAATCTGACATTTGTAGTTGCAGCCACTGTGGAACAATTCATCCTGAAAGTTCGAGAAACACTGAAGTCATTCAAGTCCGGTCTCAGTTCTTTGCTCTCCCATCCTACTGGAGAGAGGGACAAAGGCATGGGCAGCCCATTACATTAGGGTACACAAATGAACCAACATTTTAAAAATGTATGACTTTTTTTTTTTTTTTTTTTTTTTAAAAAGGTTCACACTTACTTGAGGGGCAGTAAAACTCTGCCATTGAGCCATGCTTTTACCACCCCTTAACCACTGCCACCTTTTAGCTGTAGAGGCAGCAGCTGGGCATGTTCACATTCCACAGCTGCAATTATACCCACTGTTTTTCAGCAGGTGTGGCGCCCACTGACTGTTCAAGTGAATGGCAGCACCCAGCAAGCGCACCCCCCCTCCCACCACATGCAAGTGGAGTTCAAGGTGTTAAATCAGGTGATGTGGAAGAGATACAACCCCTCCCGCCTCAAAAACTGAGGAGCAATCTGTTTGCAGATTGCTCTTCAGATGTCAAAGTATTTGTGAATGAGCCCCTACATATTCTAGTATCCACAGTGTCCCCCCCACATCTGAGTCCTCCTTTAAATCAGAGTCCACAGCATTCCCCCCCTTACACCGGAGGCAATAGCGTTACATCTTATATCAAAGTTCCCAGAGAACCTCCTTTACAACAGTCCCCTTTTATGTAAGAGTTCCCAGAGTCACCCCTTACATCAGAGTCCCTCTTTATATACACTAGGGGCGATTATGGGCACCCCGATATAGGGAGGGACTCAGGTGAACAGACCATTTACATCAAAATACCCTTTATATACACTGTAAGGGGGGACTCTGACACAAAGGGGATCTCTGCAGACTGATGCAAAGGGGGGGGGGGGCTCTGGTTACCACTTACAGAGTTCCCGTTTACCCAGAGAGCCTGTAGAGTTGTGCTTTAAACCAGTGTGTCAGACATTAAGTATTTCTACATGGGGGATGGGGGGGGAGGGGTCAGGTCAACCATAACAGAGCTGTCTTACTCTATATGACCAGCCCCCTTCCCCAGTATGTGTGAGCATTGTCCTCCCCTCCATGGGACTACAAATCTCAGCATAATGCAGGCTTGGCTCCTATTTCTAAGCTGCTCCTCAGTG
>BLSH010378878.1:0-16539 GCA_018402905.1 Glandirana rugosa | reverse complement strand
GGGAGAAGGTGGAAGGCGGAGGCCCGGCGGATCCACTGAGGAGGAGAGGAGGATCTACCGGGGAGGGAGGACCGTTAGAAGACCCTGTACAGTGTCCAGGGTCTTGTAACGGACCGGTGATCCTTACGCGTCACCCACGGACCGGCACTTCGGCCCGGCCCACGGGTGTGATCCTTACCGCCCCGGTAACCCTCCTCCCCCCTCTGCTCGCTCCGAAGCCCGCGTCGGCAACGACCTGGCCCTCTGTCCATTCAATGACAAATAATTTTCAGTCGTCGATATGAAAAACATCGTGAAAAAAAGGACGCAAATTTCATATGGGTACAGTGTTGCATGACTGAGTAATTGTCATTCAAAGTGTGAGAGCGCTGAAAGCTGAAAATCGGTCTGGTTGTTAAGGGGGGTTTAAGTGCCCAGTTGTCAAGTGGTTAAAAGTCAGCAGCTACAAAAAGTATAGCTGCTGACTTTTAATAAACAGTAACTTACCTGTCTCCCGGTCCAGCAACGGCTGCGCCCGAAGCCTCGCTCGTCTCCCCCCTCCTCCCAATGGCCCCGCCATTCCTAGTGTGGGCACCCGGCCCGGCTTCACGGCCAGGCACCCACTGCGCATTCCTAGTGGCCAGGCAATGTTCTGGGACCTGTGACATGTCCCAGAAGATTGCCAGGAGGGAGGGGCCATCTAGGAGGAGAGGAGGAGTCACCTAGGCGGCCCGGAGGCGGAAGGTGGAAGAGGGACAGGAAGTCCCTCTGAAACCTGGGGACACACTCCTCCCCCCAAAAAAATGACATGCCAAATGTGGCATGAAAGGGGGCGAGGAGTGCTTAAAGCGGAGGCTCCATTTTTGGGTGGAACTCCGCTTTAAGTTGTATCTAAAACCATGAAAAAAAATACTATGTTGAAGCTTTCTATTTATTAGGTGTATGGGGCTGCATTGGTTTTCTAATGCAGCTACAGTCCCCTGCAGTACCTCTTCTTTGCCACAAGATGTCCTCAGTCTTTCAGGTTGACTAACAACCACAGCCATCCAACCTGGAGACTCTCCGGGGTTGAGTTGGCCATCTCCGATGACGTCTCTATGACGAAACGCGTAAGCCGGAGCCAGAGAGCGCCCTACACACTTCCGGTTTACATGGTGGAACGAACGGAACTTGCGGGTCTGAGCGCCTGACTTCTCGTTTGTACACTAGTAAGTTTTCACTACTTCACGCCACGTAATTTGTCAATCTACACTATAGAGTTTTCTTTTTACATGTAGACCTTCTAAACAACCCGGATCGAGTTGCACATACCCAAGGAAAACGCTGAGTTTAACATCACCGGATATCCCCAGCAGAAGGGTTAGTGAATGGGATTGTTGGAGGGGAGCACCTAGTCACCATTATATTATTGGCTCTACCTCCTCTCCCACCCCCTTCACCCACGGACAGTCCTCTTTTCCTTTCCATTGGACTTTCTATTTAAGCACATAATTTGTTGGATTCATGCCACTTTACCAATATTACATCACTGTATGAGGTATCAATTGATACAGTTTGGATATGAGTTATTGATTTGAGTTATTTAAGAATTGATACACACACACTAATGGTTTGCATTCATGTGACAGCGCCACACCCACTTTGATTTCCTTTTTTCCTTTACTCACCGGGGTTGATTTACTAAAACTGGAGAGTGCAAAATCTGGTGCAGCTCTGCATAGAAACCAATCAGCTTCCAGGGTTTTTTTTAAGTCAAAGCTTAAGGCCTCATTTACAGGGCTGCTGGTAAACGGACGTTTAGAGGCATTTGGGCATTTTTTTCAGCTGCCCCTGAACTTTCCTCTATGTTATCTTATCAGTACATTTACACAGGGTCATTTAAGGTAATTTCCAGGAAGTGGAGTTTAAAGGCTTTTTTTGGAACGCAAAAAAAATGGGTTCAGACGCCTTTTCAGAGGCATTTGAAACGCCAAACAGCTTATGAACGCCGCTAAATGCGCCTAAACTCGGTAATTCACGTCTAGGACCATTTCGTTTACAGGCGTTTCCATTTAAAGAAAAAAATATATATTTTTTTAAAAACGCTCCCAGACCTGAACGTGGCAAAACGCTGCTAAATGCGGTATGCAAAACGCCCGTTTTAGACGCGGGCTTCTAAAAAAATCATTCCGGTGAGGTTGAAATAGCGTCCTGTGTAAATGGAGCCTTAGTGAACAAGCAGATGTTAGAAGCTGATTGGCTACCATGCAGAGCTGCAGCAGATTTTGCACTCTCCCGTTTTAGTAAAACAACCCAATTGTGTATTGATACAGACAGCAGATCTGATGTTTTAATGTCAGAGCCGCTCTCTGTGTTCTGTTTCAAATGCCAATTTATGCATTGACATACCTCCTTAGGCCCAGTCTGTTTGGATAGTATGGTTGCTTGCTGACTTGACACCATCCACAGACAGCTTTACTTTTCAATAAGACACAGAAGTTGAATCCAACTCAATTTTACTTGAGATAACTGCAGAATGGGGGATGTTATTCCAGTCTTCTGAAGTATAAAACAATGGGGTTGATTTACTAAAGGAAAATCGTTTGTGCACTTTGCAAGTATAATTGCACTCATTTTCCCCAGAGCTTAGTGAAGGTGGTGAAGCTGAAGAACACCCAATCGGGTGCAAGGAAAATAAAAAAAAAAACAGCATTTTTGCTTGCATATGATTGGATGATGGAAATCAGCAGAGCGTCACCACCTTCACTAAGCTCTGGGGAAAATGAGTGTAACTGCACTTATAAAGTGCACAGTCTACTTGCCTTTAGTAAATTGACCCCAAGGACTGTGAAGTACAAACACTGACTGAGGCAACATGGAAGAAAAGGAGAGGGCCTAGCAAAGACTAAACTAACTAGAACTAAACAGGAGGGGAGGACAGAGGAAGAACACAAATCACATAAGTAAACAAGTTGGTGTGGCCCAAAACCTCCACTAGATGTCATACTACAGAATAATAATAATCTGAGGCAGGTTAATAAAAGCCTGCAAAGTGACATAAAAGCAGGGCAGAGTACTTTGTGTGATCCAATACCACACAGCACTAGGAGAAGACTTAAGATTAAGTGGCCCACATTATATGACCAGCAAGAAAACATCTGACAAGGGTCAGTTTAACCACTTCAGCCCCGGAAGGATTTCCAGCTTTAGGACCGGAGCCCTTTTTGTGATTCGGCGCTGCGTCGCTTTAACTGAAAATTGCGCGGTCGTGCGAAGTTGTACCCAAACAAAATTTGTGTCCTTTTTTTCCCACAAATAGAGCTTTCTTTTGGTGGTATTTCATCACCTCTGCGTCATTTCTGATCGCCGCTATAAACAAAAGAAGAGCGACAATTTTGCAAAAAAACCCAAATTTCTTACTTTTTGCTAAAATACAAATCCAAAAAAAAAAATATAAAAAAAACATTTTTTTTCATCGGTTTTGGCCGATTTATATTCTTCCTCATATTTGTGATAAAAAAAATCGCAATCGGCGTTTATTGATTGGTTTGCGCAAAAGTGGTCGTGTTTACGGATGATGAGAATTCATTTTTGGGGTTTTTATTTTTTTTATTTTTTTTTTTACTAGTAATGGCGGCGATCTGCGATTTTTAGCGGTACTGCGATATTGCGGCGGACATGTCGGAACATTTTGACACTTTTTTGGGACCATTGGCATTTATACAGCGATCAGTGCTATAAAAATGCACTGATTACTGTGTAAATGCCATTGGCAGTGAAGGGGTTAACCTGCAGGGGGCGCTTTAAGGGTTAACTATGTTCCCTGGGCGTGTTCTAACTGTGTGTGGGCTGCCCTAGCTGGGGAAGGGAAGTGATCACAGCCTCCGTATACAGGAAGGCTGTGATCACAGCCCTTCCCCCTTCACAGAACGGAGGTCCGTGTTTACATACACGGACCTCCGTTCCTTCACTCCGGGGGGGCCATTGCGGGTAGCCAGCGGCAATCGAAGCCGCCGCACCCGCTCCCTGGCCCTCCCCGAACACAGTGAGCATGCGCGCGCTCACAGTGCGCGTTATCGCAGCCGCCGTTGTATGACGGCGATTTGCGATAACGAACCACCTTGTCGCCGTCAACCTGCGGTTGGCGGTCGGCAAGTGGTTAAAAGAAAAAAATCATTAAAATCATTAAATATTTGGGATCTCAGGGGGAAAGGGAGGTGAAGAAGAATGTTTTTTTTTGGTGTTTTTATTGTAGTTTTCCTCCTGGAGGTATTTCCACTGACCGTACCTGTGACACAACAGTGAGAGAGGTGACATTTTCTGAATGGGGACGTCAAACACGACATTGGATTCAACTTCAGTTAACATCCCGAATGACCACAGTTGCGTTGTACATCACATGTATTACCTGATGTCAATGGTTTGGGGTTCAGGTCTAGGAAGGGAACTTTGACAAAGCAGGGGGCCCGCATGCTCTGCTCCACATCGCCCTGTAGCAGGATCAGGTCTGCGATCTCCTGCATCCATGTGGTACCTTGGGGGGGAAAAAAATGGTTATGCTGTGTCAGCAGGCCAACAGACTCACAGGTATCTCTATAGGAAGGACAACCAGGGAGACACCTAGCCAACTTCAAGTGTGTATTTATACCACAAAGAGTGCACTGGACTCTACTGTACACGGTACTTTGACCCTTTCTCAGTCCTGTAATGGAGGATCAGCAAAACTGTAGGCTTAAAACTCCAGCCAAAACGTTTTTTTTTTAAGTCCTGGACAGAGACGGGGAGGGTTAGAACAAAGGTCAGCAACCTTTTACCACATATAGGGGTATTAAAAATTTGCTGTGCGAATGTCTCAAAATTTTGCACAGCAATCACACATAATCCCCATAATGTGTGTAAAGTGTTTATTTCCTATGATCATCAGCTCCATCTAGTGGCCACATTGCAGTATTTTCTTGAAATCATTGGTACACCTATGAGTGCAAAAATCAATAACTGGTGCACACAAAACATGCCCAGCCCAATGCATGCCCTTCAGACCTCAGATCATCACACCCAAGGCATGCCCTTCTGAGCTCAGGTCATCAGCCTCAATGCATGTCCTTTAGACCTCAGATCATCAGACCCAATTTTGACCTTCATACCACAGATTATCGGACCTAATGCATGCTCATCAGTCCTCAGATCATCAGACCTAATGCATGCCCTTCAGACCTCAGATCATCAGACCCAGTGTATAACCTTCAGACCTCAGATCATCAAATCGAATGCATGCTCTATCAGATCTTAGATCATCAGACCCAATGCCTGCCCTTCAGACCTCAGATCATCAGACTCAGTGCATGACCTTCAGACCTCAGATCATCAGCAGAATGCATGCCCTTCAGACTTCAGATCAACAGGCCTAATGTATGCTGATCAGATCTTGTGACAAACCCAGCCAGGACAGGGGCTTTTGGAGGGGACAGCAGGGTGGCCTCTTGCCTACTTACTATGGGCCCTGGCTTTTAAGGGAACACTACTCTTTGTGAGTTGTGTACCTGGGGGACCCTTGGAGTGGTCTTGTTTGGATTCAAGTCCATATCTCCCCAAAACACACAGACTCTGGGAACCGGAGGTTCCACATACATATTTGGGACATCTATGCCTCAAACCAGCAATGACTGTAGATGTTAATGTAATCAGCTCAAACCACTGGGGTCGCCTGCCATCATGTGTTTATTGTAAGTAGGTCTCTCCTATAGTGTGCCTCCTAAGTGCCTCCCTCCCATTGTTAATTGGATCTCATATTGTTTCTGTCTGTCTTCTCTTCTGTGTGTTTATACTTGTAATTATGTGTATTGTACAGTACTTTGTACTCAGGGTTGTAGGTGTCAAATGGTCTGGTCACCTAGGCTGGTTTAAGTGCCTAGTTAATTATCTCAAGATAATTAGATCACTGACAGCTATTAGTTGCTAGATGTGGATTATCAAAAAGTATGTGTTGGTTGTTCTCTAGTTATGTTAATTATATTCCTGTATACAGTTTCCCTGCATATGATGTGATCAAGCTTTTTTGTGATTTTGTATGGTATATACAGTATCTCGCAAAAGTGAGTACACCCTTCACATTTTTGTAAATATTTTATTATATCTTTTCATGAAGAAATGACACTTTGCTGCAATGTAAAGTAGTTATTGTACAGCTTGTATAACAGTTTAAATTTGCTGTCCCCTAAAAATAACTCAACACACAGCCATTAATGTCTAAACCACTGGCAACAAAAGTGAATACACCCCTAAGTGAAAATGCCCAAATTGGACCCAATTAGCCATTTTCCCTAACCAGTGCCATGTGACTCATTAGTGTTACAAGGTCTCAGGTGTAAATAGGGAGCAGGTGTGTTAAATTTGGTGTTATCACTCTCATTCTCTCATACTGGTTACTGGAAGTTCAACATGGCACATCATGGCAAATAACTCTCTGAGGATATGAAAATAAATTGTTGCTCTACATAAAGATGGCCTAGGCTATAAGAAGATTGCCAAGACCCTGAAACTGAGTTGCAGCACAGTGACCAAGACCACACAGCGGTTTAACAGGACAGGTTCCACTCAGAACAGGCCTTGCCATGGTCGACCAAAGAAGTTGAGTGCACGTGCTCAGCATCATATCCAGAGGTTGTCTTTGGGAAATAGATGTATTTGGCCAGTATGTTATAATAATATATAATTCATAGATAGTCCAAAAGAAAATTTGTAGAAACCACAATGAGTGTGGAGCGTCTATACTGTATAGAAAAAATATCCACCCTGGTGACAGAACATGCGGAAACCAGAGGAATGATCTTCTCCACATGAACTTCAGCGAAACCACCACTTTACAATGCAGATAGCAGCTTAACAGAAACCATAGGCTTCCAAACTAATGGAAAAGCCTCACTTGTGAGGGAAAACAACCATCCCCCAGATAGAACAACACTGATCCAGGTAGTGTTATCCTGGGGTCATCACAGCCGACATATATACACTTTGGTGCTGTGGTTCTACTGAACCTGTGGTTCCACTCATATGTGCTGTTGGCTACTGTGTTCACCAATGAACTCACTGTGTATCGGGGGAGCCAGGGAGCGGGTAGGGTGACTTGATGTCCACCGGCTACCCGGTATCGCTCCCCCGCAGTGACAGAACCAGGATCTGTGTGTGTAAACACAAGGATCTCCGTTCTGACAGGGGAGAAGGAGAGTGATCTTCTGTCCCCGTATATGGAAGCCACGATCACTCTCCTCCCCCAGGCAGCCCAGCCCCCACACAGTTAGTAACACATCCCAGGGAATACAGTTAACCCTTTGATCATCCCCTAGTGTTAACCCCTTCCCTGCCAGTGGCATTTATACAGTAATCAGTGCATTTTCATAGCACTGATCGCTGCATAAATGTCAATGGTCCCAAAAAAGTGTCAAAAGTGTCCGACATGTCCGCCGCAATATTGCAGTCCCGCTAAAAATCGCAGATCGCCGCCATTACTAGTAAAAAAAAACCCCCATAAATTAATTCTCATCATTCTGAAACATGGCAACTTTTGCGCCAAACAATCAATATACGGCGATTGCAATTTTTTTTACCAAAAATATGAGGAAGAATATAGATCCAAAACTGATGGAATTCGTTTTTTTATATATTTTTTTTTTGGATATGTATTATAGCAAAAAGTAAGAAATATTTTTATTTTGCAAAATTGTCGATCTTTGTTTGTTTGTAGCGGTGATCAGAAGTGACGCAGAGGTGATCAAATACCACCAAAAGAAAGCTCTATTTGTGGGGAAAAAGGGACAACAATTTTGTTTGGGTACAAGATCGCACGACTGTACAATTGTCAGTTAAAGCGACGCAGTGACGAATCGCAAAAAGTGCTTGGGTTCTAAAGGGGGAAATCCTTCCGGGGCTGAAGTGGTTAATAGACTTTTTTGCTGAAGAGGAACATCCCGGTGAGCCTCCAACAGAAGAGCTGGCATCAAGGCATGGCGCTGTTGACCTCTGCATACAACAATCGCTGGCTCTGAAGGATTTGTGCAAGGCCGCCAACTTTTCAGTTTACTTCCCAGTGGAACAGCTGGCATCAGGGCAGAACATCACTGAGATCTGCCCGGCATCAACAGCAGCTTCAGCCTTCCTAAGAGATGAGGCAGCTAGCCTTTCCTCCACACCACTGACAGGGACATGAGATTTCCTGCTAGCAGCATCTGTGGAGTAACAGCAAACTTTTCCAGCTGAAGAGCTGGCAACTGGACAGAGGGTCCAAGACCTCTACCCCACACCCGCAGCAGTTCTGGAGGCCCAGGGTGAAAAGGTGGCGGTCACTCCCCAGCAGCAGATCAACTGTATGTCCTCCCTCCCCAACAGTCAACCAGAGCAAAGGAAACGGTCTCCCTTCCCCAGCAAGGATCCGTACACCTGGGAGTAAGTACCAGAGAAGTGTCATCCCAGCAGCTAGATGAGGGTAAGGGAGGTGGAGCAGCCGGCTCGTCTCCACAGCAGCAAACGGTGCCTCAGAACAGTAAAGACCACAGAGCAGAAGCCAGCTGGGTGGGCTGCGGGATCTTGTATTGTTCTGTTACCGGGCAAGGGAAGCTTATCCGATGGACATACTCCTCTTGAGCACCGGGGTCCTTCACAGACCTAATGCATGCCCTTCAGACCTTAGATCATCAGACCTAATGCATGCCCTTCATACCTCAGATCATCAGACCTAATGCATGCCCTTCAGACCTCAGATCATCAAACCCAATGCATGACCTTCAGACCTCAGATCATCACATCTAATACATGTTCTATCAGACCTCAGATCATCAGACCCAATGCATGCCCTTCAGACCTCAGATTATTAGACCCAACATATGCCCTTCAGAGCTCAGATCATCAGACCCAATGCATGACCTTTAGACCTCAGATCATCAGACCCAATGCATGACCTTCATACAACAGATCATCAGACCTAATGCAAGCCCTTCAGACCTCAGATCATCAAACCCAATGCATGACCTTCAGACCTCAGATCATCACATCTAATACATGTTCTATCAGACCTCAGATCATCAGACCCAATGCATGCCCTTCAGACCTCAGATTATTAGACCCAACATATGCCCTTCAGAGCTCAGATCATCAGACCCAATGCATGACCTTTAGACCTCAGATCATCAGACCCAATGCATGACCTTCATACAACAGATCATCAGACCTAATGCAAGCCCTTCAGACCTCAGATCATCAAACCCAATGCATGACCTTCAGACCTCAGATCATCACATCTAATACATGTTCTATCAGACCTCAGATCATCAGACCCAATGCATGCCCTTCAGACCTCAGATCATCAGACCCAATGCATGCCCTTCAGACCTCAGATTATTAGACCCAACACATGCCCTTCAGATCTCAGATCATCAGACCTAATGCATGCCCTTCAGACCACAGATCATCACCAACCTATTGCATGACCTTTAAGCCTGGTACACACGATCAGATTATTGGACAAATTTTCATCCGTTTTTTGTTGGATGCTAGTCTCATATCGAAAAAGAGGTTACTAAACATCTGAAAATTCTAGTAGGACAAAATGCAACATCAGAAGCGACGTAATGTGTTGAATAGTTTTGTATGTGTTCTTTCTTTTCTGAGCATGCGTAGTCTTGCTCTAGCGATTTTTCTTGGACGAAAACTGTACTAATTAAATGAAAATAGGACGTTGTGTTCAAAAATGACAAAACATTTCGAGCCTGCACATCAGTTCTTGTCATCCGAAAATTCAGAATCAGCTGTCGAGAGCACCATACTAACGATCAGAAAATTGTCAAATCGTTTGTCGAGCTAAATTTTTCTGATCGTTTGTATGGGCCTTCATACAACAGATCATCAGCCCCAGTGCAAGCACTGCACGTTTAGCCCCTGTTTCTGAGATTTTGGCATAGAAGAAGGCACAGGTGCACTGCCGGCAAGTCCACATTCATCTCTGGACACATACTCCCATAAACGTTACTACCACTCTGTACCACTCCACTCTCTACACCAGCCTTTCTCAACCTTTGCAACACCGAGGAACCCTTGAACTAATTCTCCAGTCTCTGGGAACCCCTGCTAAAAATGAAAAATCTACAACTCATGATACATTAGTGTGATGGTCAATGGGAAGAATGCTCCTTACACTTGTGGTCGTTGGGAAGAATTACCCCCTTACAGATTGCTAAAAAGATCAACGGTGTCATTGGGAATTTATCTGAGAGGTAGAAATTGATCATTGCTCAAGGAACCCCTAGCAACCTCTAGAGGAATCCTAGGGTTCCACGGAACCCTGGTTGAGAAACCCTGCTCTAGACCATCCAGCTGTCACATTTCTTTAGGCTCTCATAGACTGAATGATGCGTCTGAGTCTTCCAACGGAATGAAAATGCCGGGATCTCAGGCACAGTGGCTAAATGCCAACATGCATGAAGCCCCACTCTTCCCAGGTCTATCTGAAATTTCCTTCCTCCTGTGGAGGCAATCAATGCTGTTCCAAAAGTCATATGTTGAAGAGCAGAATGTTGGGCGATGTAATTAGTGCAGGCAAATATAATAACATGGCAGTGTGTGTATGACCCAGGCTTCCATTGTATGGGAACAATAATCCACTACATGGTCAGGATGGGTTATTGGCAACATAATGCTGGAAGGAGCTATGATGGTGCCGTATTCGGGAAATTTTGGTAAATAATTTTGGTAAGAAAAGCAGGTTGCAGTGAAGAAGTGGGTGAGAGGGGAATAGAGTAAATTCCAGTGTGTTCTGTATTGGGCACGTTGTCCCACTATCTGTGTTTTTGCACACGTCCTCTACTCTACATTTGCTCCTGATGGGCCCTCATCTCACACAGAGCTTTTTGTGTTTGTTCACTCAATTGTCTTTTCTGCTTTAAAATTATAGTAGAAGAGGTGTAAACAGTGACATTCAATTCAAGAGAATAGTTGATGAACACTTGCATGGAGGGCTGTCTCATCTGAAAAAAATCCAAGCCGTGATCATTGAAAGCAGTAAAGCTGGAGTTAAATCTGCTTATACTTTGTCTTCCCTGGTTCCTCCATCAACATGCCAATGACCTTTTTATAAAAACAATTTCTGTTTTTATGTTTCAATCTGTTTTATTTTTAGTTGTTCAGAAAAGACAAATTATGGTACAGCAACATTAACAATAACTTTGGAACAGCTTTTGGTCTGACATTAATATCCAAGTTAGTCCTACAATCCCAAAGTCCATATCCGGAACCTTTGCAATTCGCTCCTGTCAGCGTTTCTATCCACTCATGGCTTTTCTGTGTAGGGTCTTATTGCTCGTGAGTTAATAAAGCAAACATAAACATCTCTGATAACTAACTATTATTTCTAGTCTGGTTATGGGCTTTCTTGACATTCATTAACATTGTGTGGATCATTAACTACTGTCAGCCCTATGGTTCCATTCCATTGTATGATATCCATAATAAACTCCACCCTTGTGGACGGTTGATATGTAAAGAAGAGGTAAAGAGTAGAGGAAGAAAGAAGATGAGTCGGAAACCTAAAAGGAGAAACAAAGAGAATGAGAAAGAAGAGGGCGTTTAGGAGCCCCCCGGTGCCGCCACCTTACCCGCTATCAGTCTGAAATGGAGCGTGGATCTGAATCCAAATAACGGATCCATGGGTTCCACACCCTTTCAAATGCCTTCATTTTGTCCTGCAGGACCGCCGTCAGGCGCTCATTGATCATAAGCCACGATAGTTTCCTCTTAAATTGATCAAATGGTATAGTCGCCTTCTTCCAGTTTCTGGCTATGGTGATTTTGGCCGAAATGAAAATAAATGTTAGAAAACGGCGTTGTGACCTAGCGGCCTGTTCGACCTTTCGTCCCAACAACGCCTGGTCCGGGGACCTGGGCAAATTAATCTCTGTCAAAGAATAAATAATATTATATACTCTAAACAATTTCTGTTTTTATGTAATATCTTATCAACCTGCCTTAGTAGTCCTTCCAAGAGCCCTGTCCACATGTAATGCGAAGCCTCCATGATTGACAGAACTGAAATCCAATGGTGAAAGGGGCAGGCCAGGAACAGTTAGGCTGGGGAGGAACGGCCTAGATCAGGGGTGTCAAACTTGATTTCATTGTGGGCCGTATCAGCATTATGGTCACTCTGAAAGGGCCAGTTGTATATGTAAGACTAGATGTCCAGAGCACCACCCCCCTTACATCAGATGCCAAGAGCCCCCCCCCCCACCATCAGAAGTTAAGGGTTCCCCACCCTTCCTTGCATCACAATGGGGGTAGAGTTGGAAAGCAGAAAGAGCAGGGTCTAGAGGAGGACCAGAGGAGAGCTGGAGTCTTCTGAATGCTGAGACCAGGGGAGGAGAAGATGAGGGGGTGCTGCAGCTGCACAGAGTGGAGCAGGATCTGAAGGAGTTCTGTCCTCCACTCTGCGGCCGACTGTTGAGACAGGGGGGAGTGCTGCAGCTGCAGGAAAGGTGTGAGGGCCACATTAAATGACCCGGAGGGCCGGATTTGGCCCCCGGGCCTTGTGTTTGACACCTGTGGCATAGATGATCCTCCAGCCAGGAAAGGAGGGGGACCCTATCTGACTTTCTGTAGCTTCTAATGCACATTGTTGAGAAGCTCTCCAGTCTGCCTTATTAAGTCACTTCCATAGGTGTGCGCAGCCAAATGCACTAGGGTGTGCACTAGGGTTGCCACCTGTCAGGGTTTCAGACCGCCTAAAACCTGGACACATTATTCAGACTGGACTATGACTTCCCAGTAGGGTTGCTGGCTGCAGTTGTGTAAGCCAAGAGTGTCTGTTACATTCTCTTTCACATTGCCCAAAGCCGGCACTAACAGTCGCCCCCCCCCCACACACACACCGACGGGAGAGGAGAGAGGGCTCGATCTACTCCTCTACCTCCCACCCCTACTCCTCTGTGTCTGCCCACACTCCAATCCCCTGAGCCTCGGAAAAGCAAAGTGGTGGCGGGAAATTTGAAGTCCAGCAGCCTCAGATACATCTGGATGAGAGGTGCTGACTGACAAGGGGTGAGTGAGCTCACCATCCATCCCTGCCTGTGACTGAAGTCTCCCCTTCTTCTCTTTCCTGCCTCAGGGTTCTCAGAGCACCCCTTACATCAGAGTTCCCCTTTATAGCAGAGGCCACAGTGTTCCCCCCTTACATCAGAGTCCTTTCTGTACATCAGAGTTCTCAGTGTCCCCCCTTAAATCAGGGTTTCCAGAGCATCCCTTATGTTAGAGTCCCCAGAGTTCTCCCTTACATCAGAGTCTGCAGAGTCTCCCCTTACAGTGTAAGGGAACTCTTCAGATTCATATGTAAAATGGGAACTCTGATGTAAAGAGGGGCCCTTGTGATTAACTTCATATGATTAGAAATGTTATTTAATTGCAAATTATATGTGTAGTTTATACTATAAAAAAAGTTGCTGTGCGCCGATAAAGTGTTTGGGTTTGACACAAAGAAAAGGTGGCAACCCAAGTGTGCACCCCAAAGCTCAAACACGCATGCCTTTCTCTGCAGCCTCAGGACAGTGAATGGATGGGAAGTGCTCTGTGCTGAGCAGCTTCCTGTTCATTCCCAACCTGAAGCATAGGAAGTCAGTGAGGGTGTTTACTGTGTCCATTTAGAAAAGGAAGGTGTTGGTAAATGACAAATTTACTTCCCCCTTCCCCCACTCTCCATCCTGAAACAAACCCCAGCAGCAGACGGGGGGGGGGGGGGGGGGGTAGAGGAGGGAAGCCAGCAGCACTGCAGCGCGCGGGGGGGCAACGTGGGGGCAGATGTGGAATCGGCACTGCACATAGTGATTAAGGTGTGCCCAGACACACCTTGCACATCCCCTGTGCACATCTATGGTCACTTCTTTTAATAAGGTGTCAGCACTCACCCGCCTCTTAATAAATCATGGTCATGTTGTCAACCTCCTATTCACTTTGTTTACATGAGGTCTTTCAGGTGAAAGCTGCATTCAGCCCTGTCTGACCCCACCCACTTCTTGTGCCATTACAGCTGGCTCTGCAGACTGCTGGGAAATGTAGTCACAGCATTGTCAGATGCAATACCTAGGTGTGTATTTATAAACATTTGCAGAGCTATTCAACCTGTGAACCTGCATGTACATTCAAACTGTGCAAATGCCAGCAAAATTGAATGTTACTAGGCCATATTCTCTCCAGGTCAGATGTTTTTCATTGATAAGAATAGCATGAATCAGGAAAATACCACATTATGGCCACTAGATGGTGATCATAGTAATTTAGTATTTCTTTCTTATGATCATCAGTTCCACCTAGTGGCTATAATGTGGTATAGTCCTGATTCTCGCTATTCTCTATAAAGAATAGCATTGAACCTGGAGAAAGAAATAGCCTAACAACAATTGTATTTACTGGCATTTTCATGCAGTTTCACAGAATGAATAGATCTGCCAATTTGTTATAAATACACCCTATAGGGTGTGACGTGTAGTGTGGGATGGCGCCCCCTACAGACATATCCAGGACATCAAAGCAGCCAGAGAACATTAGGTGACTGCAATTTTCAATGGTGAAAAAGGGTAGGAAAGTAAAAGTTTAAGAAATGACAGTGCTGTTTATCTTGGCCAAACCTATAATACACAACACCGTCTTTATCGGTTATTTTTGCTTAAAGTGACACTTTAATTTTATTATTTAGGTTTTTTTTTTTATTATCTATTATTCTTTTTCTAATTGCACAGCAGTGCACAATGGAAAGTTCCATGCTCACTGGCAGCTGTGCAGTGATGTCATAATGTGGGTTGTTAGGATTTCATAAGATCATGTTGCATCTCTTCCTTTTATATTCAGCTGAGATCAGCCAGTATCAGCATTGTGAAGATATTAGTGGTCACTGAATCCCAACCGATTGAATTTCAGAGACAATTTCATGGGACTTAAAATTTGCTTTTGTTTGATGGTTTAAGAAAGTAGTAAAACGTAATGGAGCTTACACTTTAATGTCCCCCCCACGGCCATGCACTATTATTACCATACATTTATATAGCTCTGACATATACCGCAGTGCTGTAAAAGAACACTAAGCCACAACACTGAACTAGTCAAATCAGTCTCTGCATATAGGACGGGTCTTCAAAACGTTTCCGCACTTTTTCTTTTTAAAAAGAGTTTAAAAAGTGTGGAGACTATTTGAAGACCCGTCATACAGTATATACAGTATGTATATGCAGCACTGTGAAAACAATTTAGGCCATTGTGAAGAAATGCTGTAAAGTAAGAAAGCTTCCAAAAATATATATTTTAATTGTTTATTTTTATCAATTTACAAAATGGAAAAGTAAGCGAAGAGAAGAAAAATCTAAATCAAATCAATATTTGGTGTGACCACCCTTTGGCATCAAACCAGCATCAGTTCGAACACTTGCACACTTTGTACACTTGCACAAAGTCAGGGATTTTGTAGGATGAGAAGCAGGTGTATGATTAACTAATTATATCAAGCAGGGGCTAATGATCATCAATTTCAAATATAGGAAACACAGTCATTAACTGAAACAGAAACAGCTGTGTAGGAGGCTAAAAACTGGGTGAGAAACAGCCAAACTCTGCTACTGAGGTGAGGTTGTGGAAGACAGTTTCATGTCACAGGGCATACACCAGAACGACCAAGCACAGCAACAAGACACAAGGGGATTAAACTGCATCAGCAAAGTCTCTCCCAGGCAAAGATTTCAAAGGAAACTGGGGTTCCAAGATGTGCTGTTCAAGCTCTTTTAAAGAAGTGCAAAGAAATGGGCAAAACTGAGGACTGTAGACGCAGTGGTTGTCCAAGGAAACCAGTGGCGGCCCGCATATGGGGGCGCCGCCCCCCCCCAAAAAAATAAAAAAGGTCCCCTTTAAAAAAAAAAAAAGTTTGTTTAAGTTAACATTGGAGCACTATGGGAAGCGTGACGTCATTGCAATCACATGATTGCAGGCGTCATGCTTCAATGGCAGGGTTTAATCCTCCCTTGAGGCGCTTTGCTCTGCGCCTCAAGCCACCAATTTGCTCCTGCTGGTGTCAATCAATCACCACCGTCCACTAGACGGTGGTGATTGATCTCGGAGGAGCCTCGGCGTCACTTTCCGGCCATGCACTGCGGAGAGAAGACGGACTCCAGACCACTCACCACAAGCGCAGGCTCTGCACACTGACAGCCCGCTCATCCGCATGCTGATCTCTGCACACTGACAGCCCACTTGTCCGCATGCCGATCTCTGCACACTCCTGCCTGCCTGTCTATTAGATGGGGTAAGTGCGGGACTTTGGGTCTGCAAAGTACCCCACCTGTGTTACTGACTGCAAAATACCCGCACCTGTGATACTGGCTGCAAAGTACCCCACCTGTGATACTGGCTGCAAAGTACCCCCATCTGTGATACTGGCTGCAAAGTACCCCCATCTGTGATACTGATGTGGAAATGTGAGGCCTATGATTTTTACCTTCAATAATTATCAGCATTAATAAATGGGCATACAATATGGTTTAAAAATATATGTCAGAATACTGCCTGGAC